>CM062819.1:1437992131-1438089631 GCA_031772625.1 Pinus tabuliformis | reverse complement strand
TTAATTTCAGGGTAGATGTTTATCTCTAATTAGATTTTCTCGCTTGCACTAGATGCATTGATTTCAGTGTAGATGTTGATTTCTAATCATATTTTATTGCTTGCACTAGATGCATTGATTTCAGTGTAGATTTTTTCTGATTCTATTTGATTACTGGCACTAAATACATTTATTTCAGTGCAGATGTTGATTTCTAATTCTACTTGATTTCTTGCACTATATGCATTGATTTCAGTGTATATGTTCATTTCTAATTCTATTTGATTGCTTGCACTAGATGCATCAATTTCGGTGTAGATTGTGATTTCTAATCCTATTTGATTTCTTGCACTAGATGCATTGATTTTAGTGTAGATGGTGATTTCTAATCCTATTTGATTGCTTGCATTAGATGCATTGATTTTAATGTAGATATTGATTTCTAATCGTATTTGATTGCTTGCACTAGATGCATTGATTTTAATGTAGATGTTGATTTCTAATCTTATTTGATTTCTTGCATTAGATTCATTAATTTAAGTGTAGATATTTTCTAATATTATTTAATTGTGTGCATTAGATGCATTGACTTTAGTGTAGATGATTATTTCCGATTTTATGTAACTCAATGTATGATGGTACATTATCTTAAAGTGGTGAGATTAACAATGTGCATTGATTTTTGTGTTATAGTAATTCAACCTATTAATATTGGAGAGCAAGAGAGACAAGGTATGATGTTTACTACAATCTCAACTATGTTTTTCACATAATTGATATGAAAAGATAGAAAAACTAATAAATGATGTAAATATTCTGTAAATATGACCACTCATTAAAAAAACCAAAATTACATTATTTCTTGACTTTTGCAAAAGAAATTATAGATAAAAAAATCATGAAAATATTTTGAAGGAAATAATTTTTTTCAAACATTAGAAATGAAAAACATGATTTGAAGAGTAATCTTGATGCAGTAAATTAGTAAAAACACTCTTCAAAATATATTTAGTAATACATGGAGGGACACTATTAAGAATTATTACTTGTCAAAATTTGTCATACCTAAAATTAAATGAAATATATGTGCACTATCAATCCTCTTGCAAACTATTGACAAGATTGTCTCCCTTCTTCATCACCAACTAATTACAGACAAACAATTACATACACATATAGAAATATAAAACAACGATTGTAACATTCACAAACATTACCATCCAAATCCAAATACATAAACACATAAACCACTCAAAGAATCCAAGAGCATACGTTCAAACCATTCAAGGCAAGGAACAAAAACAAAATTAAAGAAGGGAATGGTATAGTCATGTCAAACAAGAAAAACATAATGTAAATTTCAAAGTATGAATTTTATCTAAAACATATACATAATAACAATAATCTAAAAATGTATCATTGTTTCCCTCAACTGGAACCAACCTAGATCCACCTAACTCTAGATCTATCATGTGCCGAGAGGGATCAAATCCCTTGAGGTGAAAACCTCCTCTCAAATTCAGCACTCCCAAATGAAGGTTTGCACCTCGAGGGGTTTGATCCCTCTCAGTGCATGATAGATCCAAATATGGATGGATCTAGGATAGAATTTTTTATATGACACCTGAACACAGAACTTGTCAATCGTAACAGAGAGGGTTGTAGTAAATTATGGTAGATGTTTTCAATTTCATCCATATAAGTTAAGAGGTGTGTTGCAGTGGCTGCAACACCCTCCAAAATTTTGGCTTGAATCCAAATTTTGGAGCCTTCCTTTCTTTTTCCCTTGATGGTTACAAACACTCAGGCTCATTCCATGAGCTCTTGTCAAGACTTTACACCCCTTTTGCACGATTGACCATTGGTCGTCTTTTGGCATGTTGATGGATATATCATGCTTGCGAGTTTTTTCTCAAAATTTTGAAGGTTTGTCTTTGTGTGCATTAGTTGTTTTCACTCTGTGAACATCGATCGCGCTTACACACAAAGTTGCACGCAGTTCCACACAATTGTCACCACGGTAGTTCAAAGACCTATCTTAAGTGATGCACTTTTTTAAGTCGGTCTCACTGAGCACATGTTTGTCATGTTGGTTTGAGGTTTCTTACTATTGAGTTATGATACGTGTGTAATCACAATGTCATGTATGCACAAGACCACTTACTCTCACACTTAGCCATTTTTCTTGAAAATCTATCGACTAGACAACCCTCCTTCAACTAGACCCTGACTGAGATGCACTACGCAATATCATCTCTCAGTGACCCTTCTCTACTACCCAAATATATGTAGATCTTGCGACTATCCTTTGAGGTAGCCTGAACTATGCAATCCTGGAAATGAGCAAGCTGATTATCTTCCATACATGTGTAGAAGTTTTCCCCAAGTTCGATCCAATTTGCACTTCTCGTAAGATCACTCATCAAGCCTCCCTCTGGTATACAGGAAAAAAATAGCACTGCAACCCAGGGTTGCGTTGCTCCACAAAACTGTGCAAAAGTTTTCGACTAGCTTGTCTTGCACTGTTTGCAGAAACTACGTAGTCATGTGAGTCAGGCCTGTGCTCCCTGTCACTACATTGTTTCAAGGAATTGTGCATATTTGACTGGTAGGCCCCTCTGCTGGCTTGACCTACTCTCACTCCAATAATTGTGTAGTTTTGAATGACACTCTCCCTGCTGCCTTGCTCTGTACTCATCCTCGAAACTGTGTAGAAACTTCCCATCTGACACTGTCTCTCAGAAATATGTAGTCATGACCAGCAGCTTCCCATAGACCTATCCAAACTTTCTTTGGAAAACTGCGCAGAAATTTCTGCCAGTGCCTCTCACAGCCTACTCTGTCTTCCTCAAAAAAATTGCACAGTTTCCCAGCAGGAACCCCGGATGACCTACTTAGTCTTCATCTTGAAAATTACACAAAATTGCGTAGTAGTTCCTCTGGACACCCTACCTTGTCTTCCTCCCAAGAACTACACAATTCTTCCTCCCAACTGATTTCTACCTTGCAACTATCACTGCTATCCCGGATTGCACAAATCTACCTCCTAGTGACATCTGCACAATTTTTCCTGATAGTGTTCCAAAGCCTAGCATCCTGGCCTGAGTTGTGCTCTGCATAGTTTCAGTGCCTTGTCCTCTCTCCCAATCACTTACAGACAAAATGGAAAACAATGCATCATGCTAGAATATGATACTTTTGGATTTGATGTCATCTCAGCATGAGTGATTGCAAGAATAGGTACATTGATAAAACATGGCACAATGAAAAATGAGATGAAGAAGGAGAACATGTTAGAAGACTTGCTCGCAGTTAAATGAACGTACAAAACACATCAAGTAGTAAGCGAAAGGGACACATACATGAGCACCATGAAGCAAAGACCAAGACCATCAAAGACTTTTTCATGTGGAGGTGAAGACATGTTACACTGAGAGCACACCCATCACTCAGCAACACAATAGCTCGAAACAAACACCATAGTCAGTGAGTACATGCCAGTAGTGTCATGTCGAGTTGTGCCATTAGTTGTCTCAGCCACATCACTAATATGGGCCATACTTGTTGTAATCAAGTGTAATGTAATGTGAACGTCCAAGAGATGCACATATGAAGTTGAAGAGTCACCTATGTTAAAAAGTCATAGGAAGTCAAACAGTCATGAGGGAAGTCGAAGAGTCACAAGGGTCAGTTAGCCCCCTTAGCTATATATACCCCCTCATTGTATGAGGAAGGGACTTTTCACCTTGGCTCCTCCAACATAGTGTTGAGACTCTATAGTCTGTTCTTTGAGGAGAGAGGAGTGGCTCCAATGTCCCACTAATGGGGCTGGTGATGTATGGTGTACAGATGTGTCTTGGGACTTTTTCTTAATTCAGAAGCCTGTCTCAAGCTAGCACATTTTAATGCATGTTTTGTATCCTTTTGTAAGACTATTATTTAAACGTTTCTAATGCACGTTTTCTTAACATGTACTAATATAGTTGAACTACTTAGGTTATTTTAGTACTTACATTGTCGAAGATGTGTTGTATTATTTATCACTATTTTCTCGTCCGTATGGACTACTCCATCAGACATTAGATCGACTATCCTTGGTTTTATTGGTTTTAACAATTGTCACCCCCTATGGACTACTATGTTGGATGTGTACGTGTTTCTCATTGAACTTTGGTTTTAACGATTGCCACATCAATTATGGACTATTCCACTGGATGCTGGATAGATCCTTGTTGTTTTCACTTGTGTCTCTCCCTAGGTTGTGCTACTGCCTCTCATCTAGAGGCTCACTTTTACCCTCTCCCTTATAGTAAGAGAACCCATACACAAAGTTACATTACGAAATCACCAAGCATATTCGCCTCACTTTCCTGAAGTTACAATCATAACACTCTCATGTGTTGAACACCGATATTGAAGGAAAATCTCTAAGATAATGGAAACTGGGCCATCGTACTGGATGGGACTCCTACACCAAAATGTGTGAGGTCTACTTGGGACTTCATACCGTGGAGATCCCTTGAATGTTGGTGGGTTCAGCACCATCAAAATTTCTGGTGCTAGAAGGAGGGCTGCTAGTAGTTTATGGTTGAATGTCCTCTCAACTCCACGTATCCATCATCTTGTCACGACATTAACATGGGCTCCCTCTCTCCCACGCACAAATCTGAATTTGGTTACTCCTCACCTCCTAGACCTAAGAAAGAAATTTCATATCAAAAAATTTGCATTGTTTGTCCCATCACCCATCAGTTTGCTAAAGCTATTAGAGTGATTCCAGGAGTACACACTCTTCCCTCTTCATAGAGGAAGCAAAAGACTACACCACAGGAGTGGTACTCTCGTCATTTGAAGAAGTGATCATTTCCACTCTTGAAGAGCTGGAAGAAGTTGTCGAGAACGAAGAGGAACTTCCTATTTTCCAAGAAGGAGAAGAAGTTAACAACATACTCTTGGGATTAGGTTCTAGTGGAGGCAGCGAAGGGGAAGGGAGCATAGGAGGCGGAGGCAAATATGAACCAACAGATTCAGATGTTAAACCGTCAGATTCAAAAGAAGAGGAGGATGACGAAGAAGAGGAAAATATGGCTGATCAAAATATCGAATGGATGACACAGGGCCCATTGGCACTCCTGGGTGCCTAGTACAAGATGTCGAGGCACGTTGAGAAGTTTTTAGTGAAGTTCGACATTGAAATAACAGTGCAGGTAGAAGACCATCTAGACACGTTCTACTTATATCTGCAGACACTCGAGGTACGTTATGATGATGTTGCATGTAGGATTTTTACATGTACGTTGGATGGTAGAGTATTTGTATGGTACCATAGCCTTCCTGTCAACTCCATTCAGAACTGGGGGATGTTTTAAGAGAATTTTCCTTGAGAATTTTGCTGAGGACAAAACCCCCACCATGTTGTCAAAAGAGTTGGGTAGTCTCAAAATGGAGCATAGAGAAAAAGTGAAGGAATTTAACCAGAGGCTTAAGCATCTCTTGAAAAAGTTCAATGCAGACACTAATCCTCATGACTCCATCACATTTGACAAGTACACGTCTGAATTGCCAACCATTATTGCGGAGTTCGTCAAGCGAGCCATGAAACAAACACTTTTAGAAAATTTCGAAGAAGCAATTGATGTGGAGAAAGACTTGCGTGTGATTGGAGTCATTGTAGATGACGAACCATCTAAGGAATCCAAAGACATGGGAAGGAGGTCTTAGACTATTGTGAGTAAGGTAAAGGAAACAAGTGAAATTGAGACCATTACTCGTCTCCTCAGTTCCTTGAAAACCGAAGTAGAAGAACTCAAGTAATGGATGGCTGAGACAACAGTGAGTAGGAGGCCTCCAAGATTTTCACAAAGGACAAATGTGACATCAGGTAGCAGCAATAGTAACTCAACTAAATATGCGCAGAGCTCCAATGTTGTGTTCCAAGTGAACAACATTGTGAAGGATAACTTCTGTGTTATACACGAAGAATGACATTCAGAGAAGTCTTGTCCAGAATGGAACCGAGTTATGGGAACTATGGCTTCAAGGTTAAATGATAATTATAAATCCAGTGAGCAGGTTCATTCAAAAGACGAAGATGATGAAGAGGATGTTGCATTTGATGAAGCTCCAAGTTCTGGGCACATAGTTAACATGTATCAATGTCTTAATGCCACCCAAAATAAAACAACCACCAAGAAGGAGACCCGAAAGCAGAACAGTCGATACAACTTGGGAAGTCAAGGGGATCCTACTGTGATTGAGATACCGAAAGAAAAATTCAAGCAACTATTCCAAACAATTGATCTAATGGCATCCTCACCACAGAAAACACAAAGCAAGTCCAGGAAGAAAGCTATAGCGAAAGATAAATCCATGAGAAAAAAAATCCAAAACACTCCACCGACAATACAAACATAAATATTCCCCAAGACAACTCGATGAGTTTTCCCACTTTGGATTACAATATTGTTGAAGATATGACGAATACTTGTGCAAACATTTCTCTATACGAGCTAACAAAACTCACGAGTTAGTAGGATATTCTTTTGCATGCACTGGGGCAAACCTCCATAGAAAATGTTTCCTTTTCCACCAAGGGACCAAGAAAGTCTCCCGGATCACTTGCATATGTACTCAACACACTTCACATGGAAGAAGCCAACTCGCTTTGCCCACCATTTTTTTATCATTTGAAATATTCAACTTCAATGTCCACAACTGTTTGATTGACTTTGGCGCATCAATCAATGTCATGCCACTCTCCGGCGCTAAGAAAATAAATGCGCAATGGATCATTACAACTATGCAAATCATCCAACTTGACTGAACATGTGTACCAAACTTTGGTGAACATTGGGATGTGATCATTCGGTTATTGTTTGATGGACGAGTTCACTAGTGCATTAACATTGTGATCATGGACATCCTGGAAGCATATGACTTATTGCTCAGCAGAGACTGGTCCAATAAGTTGCAAGGATATTTTTCTACAGAGTCGTCACACTTATGGCTTCTATACCAGGGGTAGAAAAAACCATATCCAGGTGTTTTTGGAGAGATATATGAAACATAACATTACTCCCTTGGATTGTTAGAATGAACCGTTGGATTTCACAAAAATTTTGTTCGACAATTGGTTTCTGGAAATACTATTGAGGTGTTATCTTGCATAGCCAAGCCCCACCCCAACAGATACATAGTTGGGTCTCCTTCCTTGCCCAGCTAGTGGAAATGAAACTTGTACAATACATTGTAACAGTAGTAGCAGTACTGTTAGAAGTACTATCATGGCAAGAGGTCCATGTATAGATGACTTGTGCACCTTGTATTTCAATATATCTAAAACACAGGATGGCTCTGTAGTCGAGTGTGTTTTGAAAGACCCAAGATAACAGAAACACTTAGTCTCGAGCTGCTTGGAGTTTGAGAGCATGAACAATACTACATAATACGAAGCACTCGTTTTGTGTTTACAGAAAGCCCTCAGTCTCAATGTTGTTATTCTAAAAATGGTACGTGATTCAGAGACTGTGGTACATCAAGTACATAACACCATACATTGTGTTTCACCTTGTCTCAAGAGTTACCAACAAGAAGTATGGAGGCTTGTCCCTAATTTTCAAGATTTTAATATCATCTCTGTACCAAGAATGTTCAACACAGCTACAGATGCTCTGGAACATGTATCTTCTAGGATGACACTGCTATAAGTCAAGGCCCTAGGTTTTTCCTAGGTTCAGTAATGTTATTTTACATCATAACGACCTTATTTATGAACTTATAGAGCTAGCCACTTCCTATTATTTATTAAATGAATAAGAGGCTCGCTAGACAAAAACCTTATTTTTATTGTTGGAAGGAGGGTCATGGTTTAGTAGAGGCCCCTTGTACATCCTAATTTTGGCATAATGTTCTATGAAAATTATTTTAGGTTTAGAATTTTCATTAATTTGGTCATTTTCAATAATTTATTGTTTGATTTTTTTCCACTCTTCGTAATTTTGTGCCTCATTGGTGGTACTTGCACCACGCACCATTGATATAGGTAGATGCATTAGGTTTATCCATTAATTCAATATGGAGGATCGTTGAAGTCTAGATTTTCAGTAGGGGTGATTTTTTCTTGCCATCATCTATTGAATTTTGGTTGCAGGGAAGGGATTTAGGTTCTTTGGGTTTTTTTCTTCATATATAAACTTAGATGTAGTGATTCTCGAGTAAAGCAGAAGGTTTATGGTTTCTTCTAGTGATTTGAGGTCTTTAAGAAATACTTTGGCCTTATGTTCTTGGTTTAAACCCATGTGTAATTATCATAAATATTATATTTATACACATCATACATGTAGTTGAGTAGATCCTTACACGATTAGCAAATGATTGTTGAAAATGATTCCCTTTCTTCATGCTTGAGCCCATGAGGGAAAAAATACCACAACAATTCCACCTAGGCATGTGAAAATAATGGACGCAATACTGGTCTGCTAAAAGGTGGATACTATAGAATGACCCTTGATTGAGACATTAAAACCATTTAATGGAATCATACCATAGAGAATGTGGAAAGAGATTAACTAAGATGACATTATTTCCAATTAACCCAAACTAATCCATGTTTCTGTAATCTAGCGGGAGATGTTTCCTAACAATTTGATAAAATTATAATACTTTTTGTTATGTGATCCTTTTCTACCTATATGAGGGTTTTCCCTAGAGTATCCTTGGGGAATGTTGTTATTTATAGGTCACATCACATTACCATTATCCATACATGGTTGAGGGGATGGTTTTAAGTTGAATAAAGAAAGGTTCTTTTTACACTCATTCTTGGGTTCCACCCCCTTGAAACCTAATATTCATGGATGGAATAATTATGGAATAAATACATAGAATACAATCCAGGTAAATAAGTTTGACGAGGTGCCATGGTTGGGAAGGATACTTTTCCAAGGGGCTATGAAGTGATTGGCATGTACTTAGTAAGAAGTTGCACTACTATTGTTATCAAAAATTGGCTCACATGTGGGGTATTTGTTATGTGGACACTTGTTTGTGCTAGGTTGTTGATGAAAGGCCTAGGTAAGGATGCTTAGATTTCCTTGGACAACATTTAAATCATTTTGGAGTTGTCAGTAATGCACCTGTATGCCTACTTGGTTTATGTGGGTTGGAATTTGTGATAAGGTGAATTGTGTAGCCATCACAAAATATTAATGTTGATGGTATTTGATGACAAGGAAATGACAAGGCGATTCATACAAGACTAGGATGAATAATGGTTTTTTTTGGGAGAGGTTATTTGGGATAAGGGGTTTTCTTCTTCTATATAAAGGTCCCAAGAGAAAGGAAAGATAGCCTCTTGGAATAGAGTGGGATAGGGATAAGGAGGCTTTTACTTCTCTCAACAAATAAATATATAATACCCACTATGGTGGGAGCAGTGGTTGAAAATGAAAGAGAAAAGGGAGTATTTTCTAATGAGAGGGAAGTGGTGTTAAAATATCCCCAATTAATCCACCAAGATGTAGATAATGAGTAGATTATTTCTACCACAAGTGGTGTGAGGGAGGGTATGGACGACCAACACACCCACACACACACAACTAAAAGAAGGAGGAAAGTGGAGATGCTATTTGTTTTTGGAGCCAAGTAGAAAATAACTTTAGGGTCGAATGAAATAAGGTTAAAAATAAGATTAAAATCCACTATATCAATTAGGAATTTAAGATATTTGTAATGAAAACCTCTAGTTATATGTGATTTTGTTGATTTAATTTGGATTTAGATTCATTTTTCTAGGGGAAATCAACTATATTAATTAAGATCATAATATCATGTCAATGATAAGCTATGACTATATCTGAATTAGGTAATTCAATTAGCAATTAGATTAGGTTTTATTAACATATTAGCAAAGTAAGAGCAACTAAATAGGGTTAATTATTGGGTAATTCCATTAATGCGATAGAAACCCTAATGATTGGGAAGGAAAGAGAAGAAGGAACAAAACTTACTTTGAATTCACCAAAATAAATCATCATACTCATTGGGATAGTGGAGAGTCATGAAGATCTTCCAAGAGTGATCTACATCCTAGAATGACAACACACTCAAATATAAATAATAAAACATGCAAATAATAACTTGGTTTTGTTAGAGGAGATGATACCTCTCTCTCTCTCTCTCTCTCTCTCTCTCTCTCTCTATATATATATATATATATATATATATATATATATATATATATATATATTATTTACTATTTTAAAGATAAATAACAAAATATGTAAATACATACAGAGGATGAAATCTCACTTTCCCTCACTATGATAGAACCTCTATTGAAGTTTTAGGGTTGAAACATTCAAGGTATGAGAAGAACTATGTAAGTGATGATGCTCGATGATGAACTAATTAAATTGACAAGATTAGAACTAAGCTACCCAAAGACATTCCCATAGTTATGCATAAATGCAATAGAGATGATGTGAAAATAGTCTTATAAGCTTGAGAGAGATGGAAGAAGATCAATATTTAACCCTATTGTATACTTGAAAATTAGTTTGTTAAAGGACAAGAGATGTTCAAGAATCAAATAGTTGAAGAGAAACTCCAAAGGGGAATAGAAGAGTATAGATATGTGAAAGTTGTAAGAGAGTAGATTAGTTGTTAGAGTGCCCATTTCATATGGAACTATTATATCACACCCTTGTAGCATGGGTTTTTCATGGTGATATCATGGGTTTTGAGGCCCAAAATGAATCTTTATTACCTGACTTCTAGATTGACAATCATGATACTTTAAGTAAATGCATGGTTTGGATAACACCAAAAGATTTACAAAATTAGGGCTTTGACACAAATTGACTCCTGAAATAGAAAGGCCCAAATTGGTTTAGTATGACTTGAACCTAAATTAAGGTAGACTATGTGTAATGGACCCAAGTTGGGGGTTTGTACAACTTGATTTATAATGCTAAGAAAGACCCCAAATGGGTGCTATGAGGTGTCAAAAAATTGGAAACCATGGCTAAGACTAAAAGGTAATAGAGACCTAAAAAATTCATGCAAGTCCTAGACATGCTAGTGAGGTCCCATGTCTACGCTAGGGTGAAAGAGATTATAGAAATGTGATCTAGCATATTAACATAGTAATTGAAAGACATTATGGTATCAATGAATGAGTTTTATATGAAAGTGACACATAAATAAATTGCACAAGGGACCTCTTGCATATTTAAATACCCGACTACAGATTTTAAGTGTTACACATCTACTTGGAATTAACATATTTCCAAAATTAAAATTGTATAAATAAATTACATTAATATTATATATAGATATATACATTTGGAATTTTTCATTCAGATTTACTCTATAATCATAGTTAGATAAGAAAACTTCATCATAATTTTTTTTTATGATAAACATAATATTTATAAATATTTAATATAATAAAAGTCCTTTAACGATCACACATATAATTTATATTTAATTTTATTATAATATTTTTAAATATATAATATTATGATATTTTTTTGGTCCCTTGACATCACACATAATTTATATTTAATTTAATTATGATATTTTTTAATATATAGTATTATGATATTTTTTTTTTTAAATAATTTTAGAATTTGATTTCGAGAGAGGTTTAACTTAAAATTTTATAATATGCATTTTTAATGGTTAAATGGGTGAACTAAAATGAATTTATATTTTATATTTTTGGAATTTTATTTTAATAATTAAATTTATTTATTTTTAAATATTTTAATTAATTTTTATAAAAATTGATTCAAATTTTATGAATAGAATAAAATATAACTTTAACCAAACATCCAAAATAACCCGGAAAAAAAAAACAAACAAACAACAACAAACAACAAAAAAAAAACAAAAAAGCAACTTTGATTAAAAAAAAACCTATATTTTCTGGATTAAAATATAAATGACACTGAAATAACACAAAATGACGTTAGACAAATTATATAGTTTGGTGAGTTCAGGGGAACATAAGAAATTGCTCTCCAATCCACATAGACTTAACCCTAACCTTCCGCACAACACATACTTAGGAAGTGAATCTGGATTCATACAACTAAATGAAGTCATTGCTGAGAGTTGATGGACATTTGTAAAAATTTGAGAAATAAACGATATACGCATAAAGACAACCACCAGAAATTACTTGCAGAGTTTTGTCTTCCCTTAGTGTCGTTTTATGCATGAATTGAATGTATGTTTGTTCAAAAGATCAACGGCAATCCAAGACGATAGCATGATATTTTGAGCATTTGGTCCAAGGAGACATTGAAACCATTTAATGACATCACCCAATAGGGAACGTGGAGAGAGATTAACCAAAATGGCTTTACTTCCCATGGACTTAAAGAGATCCATGTAGAAAACCTTCAAATGGTCCTCGGGATTTCTCCTAAGCTGCCTCTAAATTTGGGTGATTGGGATGGATTTAGATGTACCCATATTTTTGATTTGGATGGATTTAGATGTACCCATATTTTTGTAATATGGGGAAATATCTCTTAACAATTTAATAAAATTACATATGTGATGTTATATGTTCTTTTTACCTGTATGAATTTTTTTTATTAGAGTATCTTTGGAAATTGGGTATATTGTTATTAAGATGGGACATCACACTACTATTCCCCATACATGGTTTAGCGGAGGATATGAAGTTGAATAAAGAAAGGTTTTTTTTTACACTCAATTTTAGTTTTCACCTCTAGGAAACATAATATTTATGGATAGAATAATTTTGGAGTAAATACTTATCATACAATTGAGGAAAATATGTTTGATGAGGTGCCATGGTTGGGAAGGATACTTTTCTAAGGAATTATGAAGTTATTGGATTGCACACTTATTCTTATGGTTCATAGAAATTTGGAATATATGCTTTTCCTTTGGGAATTGTTGGGTTGTGTGTCTGTTGTGCAATTTACATTAGAATATGTACTTATTAAGGAATTCACGCTATTATTGTTAAGAAAAATTGGCCCACATTAAGGATACTTAGATTTCTTTGGACAACATTTAAATCGTTTTGGGGTTAACACTAATGAACTTATATGCCTATATGGTTTATGTGGGTTAGAAATTGTGTTAAGGTGCATTATATTTCCATCACAAAATGTTAATGTTTATGGTATTTGAGGACAAGGAAATGATATGGGAATGCATACAAGACTAGGATGAATATGGTTTGTTGTGGGAGAGGTCATTTGGGATATGGGGGTGTTGTTTTTATTTAGAAAGGTCCCTACAGAAAGGAAAGATAGACTCTCCTAAGAGAACGAGGTTCTCAGGTTGAGACCTATAATATTCTCCTTGATTAGAGGCGTGAGGGGACTACCCAACTTCTTTCTCTATAGGGAGAGGGGGATCACCATGGTAGAAGGTGCCTCAATTCCATAAGAAATAACCTTGTAAATCGGTGAGACCTTAATATAAGTTAGGATTAGCATTATCAATGCATGCTAAACGGAAAGGCTAGGAAAGGGCCCCATGAGAAGCCACATCACTCGTCAAGTCAATGTTGTTAACCTAGATGAATTCCATCATGGAAATATAAAGGATAAAGAAGAAGGTTATCTTAAAGAGTAGATTGGAATAGATTGATATAGGGCGAAGTATGGTTTTACCTCTCTCAATAAATAAATACATTATACCCACTATGGTGGGAGTAGCGGTTGAAAATGAAACAGAAAAGGGTGTCTTTGCCAATGGGGGGGAAGGGCTATTAAATGCTCCCCAATGAAGCCACCAAAATGTAGATGATCAATATATTTTAGAATCTGGAGAACCCATAGTAATAACCATTTTGCATGAACATTTCAAATTCCAACAGGGATCCATCATGAGGACATTCTTGAATGATGATAGTAGAAGAGCTTTAATGAGGGTATTAAATAGTTTATAATAGTATGAAGTGGGAAGATTAAATGAATGCCGGCTATTTGTTTTAATCATTATTATTTATTATTTATTTTTTAATAAATTTTTAATTAATTTTAAGAATTTTAAGGTATTTTTCAAATAGATCAAATTAATAATTAATCAAAATTATTATTTATAATTAATATTCCCACTTCATACTATTATAAACTACTTAATACCCTCATTAAAGCTCTTCTACTATCATCATTCAAGAATGTCCTGATGATGGATCCTTGTTGGGATTCGAAACATTGATGAAAAATGGTTATCACTGTGGGTTCTCCGGCTTCTAAATTACAAGTAGTGTGAGGAGGGGCGGGGAGAGGGTGATGGAGGACCACCACACCCCAACATACACAATTAAAATATGTAAAGAGGATAGTGGAGATTCTCTTTGTTTTTGGATCCAAGTAGTGAATAACTTTAGGTTATGATAAAATAAGTTGAAAATAAGAGTGAAATCCACTATATTAATTACAACTTTAAGATATTTGTAATGAAAACCTCTATTTATATGTGACTTGGGTGATTTAATTGGGATTTAGAATAGGTTTTCTAGGAGAAAAATGACTTTATTAATCAAGATCATAATATCATGTTAATAACAACCTATATATGCGACTTAGGTAATTCAATTAGGATTTAGATTAGTTTTTATTAACAAAGTAAATTAGACCAAAAAACTAGGGTTAATTACTTGGTAATTCCATTAGTGAGAAAGAGACCCTAATGCTTGGGAAGGAAAGAGAAGAAGGAACAAAACTTACTTGAAATTCACCGCAATAGATCATCATACTCTTTCAGATATTGAAGAATCATAATTATCTTCCAAGAGTGATCCACATCCTAGAATGACCTACACTCTCAAAGATAAATACACGCGAATAAAAGACTTGGTTTTGTTAAAGGAGATACTCTCTCTCTCTCTCTCTCTCTCTCTCTCACAGACACACACACACACACACATAGACAATAAAAAATAGATCTATTATTTTAAATATAAATCATAAAACATGCAAATACATAGAGGGGATGACATATCAATTTGCCTAGTTGTGACAGAGCTTCTAGTGAACTATAGGGTTGAAACTTTCAATGTATTGAACTAATTAAATATAAAATATTACAACTAAGCTAGCCAAACAAGATCCTATAGACACTACAACAAAACCAGCGATTAGCGTCCCTTTTTACTTCTTTTTTTGCATCTAGAGCCCATTTTTGGTGCTATTTGCATCCAGTTATCAAATATGGTGCAAAACTTGACACAAAATTTGCATCAAGTTTTGCACCAAATCTTACACCAAGTTTAGCACAAGGTATTGCAATAGGTTTTGCACCACGTTTTGCACCAAATTTTATGCCAAGTTTTGTGTCATCCTTTACACCAGGTTTTGTTCCAGGTTTTGCATCAAGTTTGGAACCTAATTTTGTTTGACATACTTTTGCATCCTCATTTGCATCCACTTTTTGCACCTACACTTGCATCAACTTTTGCATCGACTTTTGCATCCTTTTTTGCATCCTTTTTTAAATCATTTTTTGCATCCATTTTTTCATCCATTTGTGCATCCTTTTTGCGCCAAGTTTTACATCGAGTTTTGTGTCTAGTTTTGCATAAAATGTTGCATCTACTTTTGTTGCATCCACTTTTCCCTCTTGTTTGGCATCCATATTTACATCCTCTTTTGCATCTATTATTGTACCCACTATTGCATCTAATATTTTTGTGCCACAATTAGCGCCTAGTTTGGCACCTCCTTTTGCACCCACTTTTGATTATAATTTTGCATCCACGTTTGCATCCTCATTTGCGTCTAGGTTTTCATCAACTACTACATCTATTTTTGCATCCCTTTTTGTATCCAATTTTGGACCGCGATTTGCATCGGGTTTTGTGTCTCGTTTTGCATCTACTTTTGCATCGACTTCTATTGCATCCACTTTTGCACACAATTTTGCATCCACTGTTGCACCCATTTTAAATTTCACTTTTTGCATCCCTTTTTACATCTTCATTTGCATCATACTTTGATTCTTTTTTTGCATCTATCATTACATCCACTTTTGTTATGCCACAATTTGCACCATGTTTTGCACTCACTGTTGTATCCACGTTTGCTTCCAATTTTGCATCCATGTTCACATCCTCTTTTGCATCAAATATTGCATCTATTTTTGCATCCACTTTTATGTCAGGTTTATGCATTGGGTTTTGCATCTCGTTTTGTATCTACTTTTGCATCTACTTACATTATATCCTTTTTTTGCATCCAATTTTGTTTTGCCTGTTGCATCAATGTTTGCTTCCACTTTTACATCCATTTTTGCATCTTATTTTGCATATTTTTTGTCTATTGTTACATCCACTTTTGTTGCACCATATCTTACGCCTACCATTGCAACCACATTTGCTTCCACGTTTGCATCCACTTCTGTTTCATCCATTTTTGCATATACTTTTGTTTCCGTTGTTGCATCCACATTTGTTTCACGACAATTTGTGCCAAGTTTTACACCTACCATTGGACCCATGTTTACTTCCACTTTTGCCTTCATGGTTGCATCCAAGTTTGCATTGACAACTGCATCTACTTTTGCATCCACTTTTGTGTCATGTTTTTCATGTTGTTGTGCATCTACTTATGTTGTATTCACTTTTCATCCAATGTTACTTCTATTGTTGCCCCCATTTCTATGTTCGCTTTTGCATCCCTTTTCCAACACTCATCATATTTTCTGCATTGATGATATTCCTTATGGCATTGACAATTATGAACAATTGATGACAATGTCAATAATATTGACAATGATGAAAATGAAGATGATGGCGATGACATGAATTGTGATTATGATGATAAAGATGATAATGGTTACAATGACAATGATGATGATGGCAATGATTATGATGATGACGATGCTAATGACATTGGCGAATCTTCCCAATTTTAGATGTTGTCATTGTCATAATCATAAGCATTATCTTTGGTGTCATGATCATCATTTTCATCTAGGTCATCATCAAAAACAATAATGGCATGAATGATGATGATGCATGATTACAACAATGTCGATAGAAATTACATTAATGATGATGATGGGGATGATAAAAATGACAATGACAATGATAATGGTGATGATGATGATCATCATCAATCATCTGTCAAAAATAGAGTTGTTATTTCTCTTACGTATATCAATGTGTCCTAAACAACCCTTTTCTACCACCGATCACATTTTTTGGGTTGATGATATTTCTTACAACATCTACAATTATGAACAATTGCAAACAATGTCCATAATGATGATGATGATGGCATGAATGGTGATTATGATGATAATGTAATGATGGCAATAACAATGACAAGGATGATGGTGATGATGATGACAATGATTATGATAATGAGAATGACCTTACAATCTTATGGATTCGTGAACAATTACTAGTTTCAATACCATCTTCTGGATACGTATTACTATCATTCTTCATGCATTACATTTCCATCGACATCTCTACTCTGAGTAGTGGATGGCATGTCATCAATGTATGCTAATTTCATCAATTCCTCAAATTTTTCACGTGGTAGTGCTCTCTTCAATGCTTCTCTTCTTCTCCTGGTATGGTTTAAAGGATGAATTGGATCATCTCGTTGAATTCTTAATGGTCTAGTTGGATCTTGATCATTAATAGGTGTATCATCAACATCGTTTACCTATAATTAAATGCAACCATTATTTAATGTTAGATAGCAATTACTGTATAGAACATGGATCCATTTCAAAGATATACACAATAAATTACTCAACAAAACAACATTATACATGTATACAATAAATTAAAAATATTATTTTTGAACACATTATTTTAAAAACAAGCGACATTAATTTCATATTCTTAGATTTTCTACCTTAGGAACATCCAAAAACAACAATTGTCTCAAATTATTCATCTATGCATGTAGTATCATCATGACCAACCTCTTGTTCATTGTGTTGATTTTCTATTTCATTTACAAACTCCAATGTCATATCCTCTTCCACCCATTTCTTTTTGCGTGATTTAATTGTACGGCGTAGGGCATGTCCATATGCAGGTATTTGTATTGGTCTATCAAAATGATTAAACTCCTCATTTGTTCTGATTCCATTGCCAACCTAAAATAATTGATACATGCATTATTTTTTCCAAGGTTAGAGATTAGACTATATTATGTACTTATATCGTCCATTAATTTATAACTGAAATTATTTATAACACCCACAAAGTATAACAATTGTATCAAGGTATTCATTCCATGTATTATCATCATGACTAACCTCTTGTTCATTCCCAACTTTGGTTGAAGATTAAGATGTCATCTAAATACACCACCACAAATGCATTGGTGAAGGGTCACAAGATGTCATCCATCAACTTCATGAAGGTTGCAGTAACATTCGTCAACTTGAAAGGCATGGCCAACCATTCGAAAAGTCCCTCCTTGGATTTGAAGGCAGTCTTCCACACATCAGAATTAACCAAACTTCAAGTTAATATTGTTGGAATATTTGGCCCCCTTGAGCTGGTCCAGAAGGTCATCAATCCATGGGATTGGGTACCTATTATAGACAATGATTTTGTTTGGCACCCGATAGTCAATATAGAGTCTCCAGGTCCCATCCTTCTTATGTACCAATACAATCAGACTCCCACAGGGTGATGAGCTTTTCCTAATGTGCCCTTTCTGCAACAACTCCTGAATTTGCCTCTTGATCTCATTCTTCTCTAGAACACAATGTCGATATATTGATCCATTTGGAATGACGCGCTTGGGATCAGATCGATGGAGTGCTTGACCTGACAATGGAGAGGTACCCCCACAGGTGAGGTGAAAATGTCCTTGTACTCCTCCATGACCTTGTCCATCTGCTACTACTGTGCGGAGGAGACATGTTTGGAATTTGTGGCCACAATCTTCTTCTTGTCCTGAGGGTGAATCATAAGGAAAACAAATTTCCTAGTCTGTGAAATGATCTTACTACATTTCTTTGCAGAGATCAAATAGATGGTGGCAGGTGGGGCTACTCGAGCTAAAGGAGTTGGAGACTTTTGGCTAGTCTAGAGAATATCACAAAACAACTCCTAAACTTCAATGCACTCGCTTTCCAACACATACTAAGAAAGGGCAACAAGTTGGTAAACATGCTTGCTAATGAAGGGTTCAACTTCACTTTAGAGGTCATGGAATCTCTATGGGAACAAATTTTTGTTGCTCAATGGAAGCATGAATGTCAGGACATTGTTGAACAAGACAAAGTTCCCTAAGGTGGGTGCACAACATTAATTTTCCTGATTGACCATGATCTATAATAATCATATGAGAGGGAGGCAAGATACCCACACCTAGCGACCTGCATGGCATATCTGCCACCACCATCACAATTCTCAGTAGAGGATGATATTTATGGTATTAGAGGCATTTGTACGAAAGGAGGTGGGCTACTATCATTTCGTAGATCTCATACTCTTCGAATCGAGCACACATTCATGGTTTTGTGTAGGTGAGTACACCACTGTCATTTAAAGAAGCAAAGCATATCATGTTGGATCATTAAGAGAAAAATACAGCCAATTCTAGAAGCCTTTAAAATAGGGCATATGGTCATGGGGTCCTGCAACACTCTATCAATGACTCTAGCTTGCAAGCACCATGTAATCCCCGACGTTTGCACTTGCAATCAACCCCTTAGGATCTCCACTTTCGGTTATCATCCATGCCTCTCCTTTACAAGGATCTCTATCAATCAAGTTTGGTCTTCTCCTTTACTCCCCTTGCAACTCACTTCAAGATTGGTTCTTTTCCACAACCTCTCTTCTTGCTCCGATTTGGAATTTCGGATCTTGTCTCTCTGTCCCCATGCTTGGCTTTATTTTTGTTGCAGGTTTCCTCACCTGAGCCTCCTCACAATTTTAACCCCCCCCCCCCCCACTTTCAGTTAGAAAGGTTAACCTCTATCTAGTTTATTTTTACCGGCCATCGACTTGTTCCTCCTTTCAATCGACTTTCTGCCGCCCCTACCTCTCACTTAGTCATGGTTTGATGTTGCACCACCATCTCCACATAGGCAGAACATAGGGGCAGATCGAGTCAACTCCCCTCTCCTACTCCTCCCTCCCTGCATGCCTCCCATGCTCAGGATTCCACCGGAGCCATCGTGGACCATTATCAACGTCTCGTTCTTGAGGTCATGTAGTGAGCTATCGCTTACATCAAAGGGAAAGTTCGCTAGGCTAGAAGATACGTGCCAAATCATCACGTGGAGCGAGAAACACAAGATTATATTCATGATAACAGAAACTCCACCAGGGCGAGGGCCTCTGCTTAAGAATATTAACCTATAATGGCATACTGAGACACTCATGGGCCGGGTACTTACTGACAGGGTTGACACCTAACAAGAGCTCCTTATTTGATGTTAGAACTCCTGGACAGAATGAACAACATGGAGAACATGCTGAATGACATGGATGACAACCTCAACCAAATTCTATCTACTACCCAGCCTCCATCAACCACAGGAGATGACTCTCACCCTCGAGCTCATACTTAACACCCTATAGAATGACAACTCAAGTGCAACTCTAGGAAAAATGATAACTCTCTCTATACCGTCTCTATTCTTCTACTTTTTTCAGAATGTATTTTGATCTCTTAGTTTATGTAATTTTGTCTATGTATATCCTTGTTTTTGGTTTAAATTCCCAGACTCTCAGGTCAGAAAGAATGCGAGCAATATGAAAATTTTGTTTACGTGCTATTGCTTTGACCTCCCTAATGATAGACCAAACCAATCCATCTATGTTATAATCACATTTTTTCTCGCAGTAATATATTCTAAATCCTCTAATCTTACAAAAATATGTCATTATTAGCTCAAGGCTGAACTCTTATGGGATTAATACCCTTACTTACCGGATTTTATTTTAAAATACTCGTTTATCTAACTTACTTGCTACATTAACCCAACTACCTTGTTATTTACTGCGCTAAGCGCATGAAATAACTCCATTCTTTCAAACAATTCTATCTCTTTATTTATCCTGTAAACTATTTATAACAACATTCTTTAACCCTACCTTATACGTTTATAAAAAGATTTAATTATCATTATAAATCTCCATCAACAATTATATTTTTATAATATCTTTCCTCAATGATCTTATTACCTTGAAATAAAAATTAAAAACTATCCTAATCCCTAAATATAAACCTTTCCCTTTCCCTAGAATGGAAAATGGTCCTTCGCACTCTTATAACCCCTAAAAACATATTATTTTAAAATATATAGCTATCTCAATTATCACTCCCTTTTAAAAAACACCCTAACATCATATTCACCACTTTTAAAGATTCTCTGCAAAGATTCACCACTTTCGAGGATTCCTTGGGATTGGACTATTCGACATACATAACAAACAACTAAAATGGTCCAATATCAATCAAAATATCCACAATATGACATATTCCATAAATAACTAACACCCCTGAAAAAAAAAAACACTTTCCTTTTAAACACACCGAGATTTGCAATGTTTAAATACATTGTAAACTAGTCTGACCCCTAACCAGAGTTTAATAAAAATCTCCTAATATTATTAAATTTATTTAAAAAAATAAAATAAAAAATATCTCTATTTTATAATAACTTAATTAACATTTGACCAACTGAAAATTTCGATCACATGATGTTCCATTCCCGAACCTCGTCCCCCCAAAAGAGGGATTTCTATCACGAGCTGTCTGATTGTCAATAACTAAGAATTTCGCAATAAAATAGATTAAACCAAAGCCCTGCATAGTACCGTGAGGCTTTAAAATCCCTTTTAACAAAGTCGTATCCACACATCTCCATTGATTCGGCCTTTAAGCTCTGGAATCTCCCCCTTCTTCTTCATCTGCCTTCAGCTTGCATTCTTTCAGTGTTACCAGCGGCAAAAATGAGTTCTGCAATGCGACGATTGGTGGGATCTGCACTGAAGAATGCATCATCTTCTTCTTTCAAAACTAATGTTATGCCGAGAAGGTTTTATTCGAGTGGTGGAAGTCCGCCACGCAAGGTTGTTGTGTTGGGAGCTGCTGGGGGTATCGGGCAGCCATTGGCTCTTCTGATGAAACTCAATCCTCTGGTGTCAAAGTTGGCACTCTATGATATCACTGGCACTCGAGGTGTGGCTGCAGATGTCGGCCACATCAACAGCCGTGCTGAGGTGGGTTCCTCTTTTCCTACTGCGTTTTTTTCGTTCTCTGTATGCTGGATCTATTCTCTCTGTGAACGATAGAGATGTTTTGATTTTAGTTTCAAGCGATCTCCATTGGGATCGATCGTACGACGACCCACTTGGTAGGATCTACTTTTCATTAGTGTTTTACCTGTTATTAGTTCTTTGATTTTACGTTTCTGATATTGTCCATGGTCAGATAATTTATTTATTTTGGTAAGCGCCTATTTTTTTAAAGGAACCAGGCCTTATACCAGGCTTAGACTCCACTGCTATAACCTATCAAGGTCTTTGGGATTCTTTGAATGTGGAATTTATTCTTTTGGCCACATTTTTGCAGGAAATATGCCTTCCGGGGCTTTTGAACGTGGGTTTGAGCCCTGAAAGCACAATGATTTAATTTCTTAAACACAACCCAATTCACGTTAATGGTCAACTCAATTCACTTTCATGGTCAGTTTGTAAATGTGTTTGTGCATATTTTGATTGATGAAAAAAAGCACCTAGATATTTATTTCGTGGAAATCCATGGCTGCATCATGTGCACCTACTCGATTAGGGTTTTTAATTTTATGGATCTAGGTGACATTTGGCCCAAAAATCCATTGAAGCAACGCCCATCGCATTGTCATTCTAAAACGATTGTAATGTACACCGTGAATATTGGATTTGACTATACCTGACATTCTTTGGGCCATTTCAAAAGAGGCAGATATTGAGGGCTACATTATTATTATTTTTGATTGTTTTCTTGTTGGCAAATGTCTTTCTGTTAACATAGTGGGTTTTGCCCTCATTGTAGATGCTACAAACATAGAATCTCTATTCCACCAATTTCATGCAGGATTTGCTCTTGATCTTGTCTGTTGAATCTCAATATGGTAGTTAACTCCGATGGTGAGATAATGCCGCAAGATACTTCTAAGAGGGCACTGAAAGTGCTATGATTTAACTACTTGACTACATTCTACCTGACATTTATGGCTAGATTGAAATTTGGGCTGTGCTTATTATTATTATTAGCAGTAGTAGTATTTGCTATTGATAGGAGAAGGTTGAAATTGAGGTTGGGCTCACTATTATTGTTTTTGTTTGGTCAAGGCCTTTTGACTGGCGTGGGTGAAACACCTTAATTGCATCTATTCATCAAAGTCACGCATGACTTGCAGATGGGCTCATCTGTGCAAACCTCAATAGCACAAGGGTCATCATTAACAGCACCTCTGCATTATCATTGAACTGGTGTTTATCACGTTAACCCGACTTCATATTTTGGAATGACATGGGCAGCCGCATTATCATGGGAATATGCCTCCTGGGTTTTGAACCTGGTTCATCCTCATGACAAGCACCCTACAACTTGCCACTAAACCACAGCCCAATGGACGAGGTAGTTCATATTTTTTTGATGAAAAGTGCATCTATATTTTTAGCAGAATCCACGGCTGTATCATATGCCTCTGCTTAATAGGACTTTTTGATCTGATGGATCTAAGTCATACTTGGCCTAATGACTACTTAGAAGTTAGAATAGCCTCATTGCATTGTAAATTTGTTATTTTGTGAGGATTGAATTGATGACCCTCTGCATATTGGATTTGCCTCTATATCCAACCTTTTTGGGGTCGTTTAGATTTTCGTCTTTATCCATGAGTAGATTAAATCAAAATAGTCTTCGCAGCATAAATTAAACTAAGGTTGAATAAACTCCCTAAAGTAGCTTGTGAGATGCTAATTATTTATCATAGCATCACTTTTATACCTGGATTGGATAAGACTATACCCTGATTGAAATGTTGTATACCTGGATTGGACAAGATTATACCCTGATTGAAACGTGGGTTGGTATAGGTCTTCAATCTCCTACGAGCATAATCATTGCTTTTGGTGCTCTTTCTCCTCGGTAAAAGCCAAAAGGTGGATTTTACTATAGAATACAAATAATCCTATTCTTGTTCACTATGAGGAGGACATACCATTGCTTGGGTCATGGAACAAGGATAACAAGTTTTACTTCTTTTGGAACTTTGCGATAATAATTTCTTTTCTTATTTTTTGGTCTACATATTTATCATTTAATTTGGTACTGCCATATTGATTTTATCATGCTTCTGTCACGACCTTGTCAGTAATTCACAGCAGTGTGACCTGGGTGCAGGTTGCAGGATATATGGGAGAGGAACAACTTGGCACGGCATTGGAGAATGCAGATGTTGTGATCATTCCTGCTGGTGTGCCTCGAAAACCTGGCATGACCCGTGATGATCTCTTCAACATCAATGCAAGGATTGTTAAATCTCTTTTCTCTGCAATTGCAAAATACTGCCGAGAGGTAAGTTGTCATGATTTATGATCTTCTTTGAAGTTTTTGTTTTCATGCGATTTTCTTATTGACTATTTCATAGGAATAAGCATGACGTTCATTGTAAGTTGCTTTGTCGAAGGCTTTGTATGTTTGAGATCTATAGAGATGGCAATATATACAAATACATACTTGCAAGAATCTTTAAGCAAGTTGTTGATCTAGATTTACATACTGTTCTTGTATATAATCAATTCTACTGGAGAGGTTAACGAAGCTTGAAGACTTCTTTGAGTCAAACGAATAGGTGATTGACTCATTATTGACTCTTTATTTAGACAAATTGAAGCTAACTTTTGCCCATAAGAAGGAAATACTAATTGAAATGAACTTAAGAGTAATTAGCTGTGTAGTCCAATGCAAGTTTGCAGCCACTGTTAAAGCCCTGTTATTCTTGTTTCTCCTCTTGTAGTTAGTAACTTAGCTTTTGGACTTTTGAGAAAATTGGCATATGAATATCAATATAAAAAATATCCTTGGTCTTCTATTTAACTGTGCACAAATCCACTTGATCACGAGGTATCCTCTATAACATTATATATTACATACAATCAGTATGTACTACCATTAGTGTGGCAAGTTAATAGATAAAGAAGTATGTTTCACAATTATTTGTTTTGTTCATGTACTGGTGTGTGTGTACAGTTTGTATAGTATATTTTACATATTATATAGATAGAGATATGGAGAGGGGGGAGAGTGTACTGGATAATGTTTTCCTTCTATCAGGAATGGTATATTTGGATTCAAGAAATCATCTAGAATTGGTTTTTATGGCATTGCTGAGGACTTGATATCCATGGCAGGCAATTGTAAATATGATCAGCAATCCTGTAAATTCTACTGTACCAATAGTTGCTGAGGTTTTTAAGAAGGCAGGGACCTATAATGAAAATAAACTCTTTGGTGTTACTACTCTTGATGTTGTCCGCACAAAGACGTTCTATGCTTCAAAAGCAGGAGTTCCTGTTGAAGGTATTTAAAATTTTGGCTCGTTATGCTTAGCTACTCTCAAATATTTAGTATTCTGTAAAATATTTTTATTTTTTATAATTTAATCATGAAATATGCATCCTGGGCAAACATGCCAGGCACTTCTCCTCATTTCAAGGATGGTATCATAGGGCTCAAGGCCATCAGAAATATAGTCAGCTCAAGATGTCACTTGAGGGAATTGAACCTGGATGGGAAGGATAGCAGTCTTTGCACACAACCATCTGGGCTAGACCCAATACATGATATGCTGCAGGATCTTACCAACATCATGCGTTTTTTAACATTAGATACAATTCTCAGTTTTATGTTTGTTGTTGATGTCATCCTATGCTGTCTGCAGAAGTTGACGTTCCTGTTGTAGGTGGACATGCGGGTGTTACAATTCTTCCACTTTTTTCACATGTATATGACTTTGTTGGATCCTCATCTTGAGTTTGTTCTTTACTCTTGGATATTAGAAGATTAATTTGTCAAAGATAAAATGAGATCATAATTACCTACCCTTCAATACAGTTAAAAAGGGAACATACACTTTTTTGTTTTGATAATTTTTTTAGGCAACACCAAAGCCAAACTCTGTATTGTCTGAGGAGGACATTAAAGCCTTGACAAAGAGCACACAGGATGGAGGAACTGAAGTTGTTGAAACAAAAGCAGGGAAAGTTTCAGCCACACTGTCTATGGCGTAAGTTTATGTTTTGGTCCTCTATAGTGGCTAATATGCATTCATATGTTTTGAATGTTTTTTTATTCTTATGTAACTGTCTAGAGTGCTGAATTTTTCATCTTGATGCAGTAGTTGGAGTCAGATAATCTTATCATGGTGTGTGCTTCATGATTTCATGCTTCGCATGCAATATGATTTCATGCTTGATAAGTACCTAATCTGAGATTCACTGTCAGTGAGAATATGGCATGAAGGAGCTTCTTTCTCTTTATCTGAATCTTGTACTTCATACATCTGCATGTCTCAAATCTTTTGCCTTAGGCTTAGGTACTTATCCTACATGAAATCATGTAGCATGCATGTCTCAAATCTTTTCCCTTAGGCTTTCTCATTTGTGTGAAACTCAGCGGGGGCTTTTAACCTGTGAGGTTTGACCGATGGATTGTTGCCTTTCATTTACCTTAGTTTGATTGAAATGTTCAGAGTTAATCTAGATTCTGCATGCAAAGATCCTTCCCTAAGAAAAGCCATGAGTCTCTTCAAGGATGTTATTCCTTCTTAAACATAAGATATGTCAAATGGATCCCGCAAAAGTTGTGTGCTTGATGATGGGTAAATCTGGGTATGAGATTTACAAATTTGCACTTACATGTATGCCTGTGGTTGCAATTCACAGATAGGCGCATAACATCCATTCATTACCTCATCTTGAGCATTTGAGCATGGTTCATGCAAAAAACATTGCTGGTCAGTTAAATCCATTAGTTGAAAACTTGGAAGTGAAGAGTAGTGTTGTAGTCTTCTCTTTGTTGATGAATGCTTTTTGAGACTTCAAAATGTTTAGACATGCAATTCCTTTTTCATCTTGCTCCTGTGTTCTCAAATTTTTTTTTCTACTGTTTTTTAAGGCCAAATATAAACCATGGGATATATATTTTTACCCTGAAGACCTCCAAATCATTTGGAAAAGGAGGTGCTGCAGCAAAAGAGATGGGTTGAATTTGTTGTTTGGATGGACTCTATGGTGTGTAATCTTAGTTGGATTTCCAATATACTTTTAAACCATATTTTCATTTTATTTTTTAGTACTATTAGATATTATATGTTACCTCATTTTATGGTTAACATTGTATAACAAAAACATGCGTTGTGTTATGTAATTAATACTAACATGTAATATTGATTTTTTTTGTCAGAATGCTATAGGTAATGATTGCCAAGACGATGATCCAAATTATGTTCAACATATATCAGGAGATGATGAGGATGAGGATGAGGATGATGGTGGTGAAGGAGGAGATGATGATGATAGTTGCGGTGTTGGTGATGATGTGGATCAGAGTAATGAGGATGGTCAAGATGATCATGAGGATGATCTTGGTGGTGGTAGCTAGGCATGCACATGCATTGTTTTTTATGAAGAAATTATTGTGTAGAATGACATTGTTATGTTTAGATGGGTGTTGTGAATTTACCCTATATCAATGAGACATTTTGATTTTGTAATCATACGATGAGTTTGATTTATGTATGTTGTTAATTTATCGTAACGATATTCATGAAATATTTTGATTTGTTAATCATATTTGAATTTTAGTTGTTTTGATTAAAAATAATACTGATTTTATTAGTATTATGTTGCTATTTTATACATGTTTTGAAAATTGTTAATGACACATTGTTATTTTTTTGGATGGATGTTGTCAATTTCTCTTAAATTTCTTTACAAATGATTTTGAATTGTGATATCTTCTTTAATGATATTTAGAAACTATCATATATTTCACTATGAATCTATAAAGGGGGTCATATATGTAAAGAAAAATATACTCTATATAAGAAGTCAAATTCAGATGTAACCATGGATGCAAAATTGAAAGTAAAATTGGATGTTAAACTAGGAATTAATACAAAATGCAAACAATTGACATACAAAGTGTTTTAAATTAGAAGTGAAAAATTGTGCAATAGTTGACACAAAGAAGGGAAGAAAACATGGCATACAAAAGGATATCAAATTGGGCAAAAACAAGGACACATAAATGGGCACCAAATTAGATGCAAAAAAAGACAACAACTCAATGTAAAATAAGATGCAAAGTTGAGCGTTAAAAAGAAACAAAAAACGTTACAAATTAATATGCCAAATGATGATGCAAATAATGGTGTAAATTTGGGATGCAAAATGGGGCTGAAAAAAGGTGAAACCAAGGATGCCATATTGGATGTAAAAAATGATTCCTAATCACATGCAAATTTAGGCTCGAACTCAGACACAAAATTATATGCAAATGTGGACACAAAATGAGGCAAAAAAAGATGCAAATTTGGATGGTGAAAACGATGTAAAACTAGACACCAAAAAAATGCAAAATTGGATGAAAAAGTCGGTGTAAATAATGGTGCAACATTGGACACAAGTAGACACAAAAAAATGGTGCAAAAAGGGGCATAAAATAGCTTAAAATTGGATGCAAAACTTGGTGCAAAAACAAATACAAAAGTAGACGTAAAAAATGGCTCTAAATTGAATGTACCATTAGACACAAAATAAGATGCAAAGGTGGACACAACACATGACTCAACATAATATGCAAATATAAATGCAAATTTCGATGCTCAAAATGTTGTAACATTAGATGCAAGAGATGGTGTTAAAAATGATGCAAAATTGGATGAAACAAATGACGCAAAATATGGTGCAAAATGAGATGGGAAAAATGGAGACAAATCAAACGTAAATGTGGATTTTACTATAGAATACAAATAATCCTATTCTTGTTCACTATGAGGAGGACATACCATTGCTTGGGTCATGGAACAAGGATAACAAGTTTTACTTCTTTTGGAACTTTGCGATAATAATTTCTTTTCTTATTTTTTGGTCTACATATTTATCATTTAATTTGGTACTGCCATATTGATTTTATCATGCTTCTGTCATGACCTTGTCAGTAATTCACAGCAGTGTGACCTGGGTGCAGGTTGCAGGATATATGGGAGAGGAACAACTTGGCACGGCATTGGAGAATGCAGATGTTGTGATCGTTCCTACTGGTGTGCCTCGAAAACCTGGCATGACCCGTGATGATCTCTTCAACATCAATGCAAGGATTGTTAAATCTCTTTTCTCTGCAATTGCAAAATACTGCCGAGAGGTAAGTTGTCATGATTTATGATCTTCTTTGAAGTTTTTGTTTTCATGCGATTTTCTTATTGACTATTTCATAGGAATAAGCATGACGTTCATTGTAAGTTGCTTTGTCGAAGGCTTTGTATGTTTGAGATCTATAGAGATGGCAATATATACAAATACATACTTGCAAGAATCTTTAAGCAAGTTGTTGATCTAGATTTACATACTGTTCTTGTATATAATCAATTCTACTGGAGAGGTTAACGAAGCTTGAAGACTTCTTTGAGTCAAACGAATAGGTGATTGACTCATTATTGACTCTTTATTTAGACAAATTGCAGCTAACTTTTGCCCATAAGAAGGAAATAATAATTGAAATGAACTTAAGAGTAATTAGATGTGTTGTCCAATGCAAGTTTGCAGCCACTGTTAAAGCCCTGTTATTCTTGTTTCTCCTCTTGTAGTTAGTAACTTAGCTTTTGGACTTTTGAGAAAATTGGCATATGAAGATCAATATAAAAAATATCCTTAGTCTTCTATTTAACTGTGCACAAATCCACTTGATCACGAGGTATCCTCTATAACGTTATATATTACATACAATCAGTATCTACTACCATTAGTGTGGCAAGTTAATAGATAAAGAAGTATGTTTCACAATTATTTGTTTTGTTCATGTACTGGTGTGTGTGTACAGTATGTATAGTATATTGTTACATATTATATAGATAGAGATATGGAGAGGGGGGATAGTGTACTGGATAATGTTTTCCTTCTATCAAGAATGGTATATTTGGATTCAAGAAATCATCTAGAATTGGTTTTTATGGCATTGCTGAGGACTTGATATCCATGGCAGGCAATTGTAAATATGATCAGCAATCCTGTAAATTCTACTGTACCAATAGCTGCTGAGGTTTTTAAGAAGGCAGGGACCTATAATGAAAAGAAACTCTTTGGTGTTACTACTCTTGATGTTGTCCGCGCAAAGACGTTCTATGCTTCAAAAGCAGGAGTTCCTGTTGAAGGTATTTAAAATTCTGGCTTGTTATGCTTAGCTACTCTCAAATATTTAGTATTCTGTAAAATATTTTTACTTTTTATAATTTAATCATGAAATATGCATCCTGGGCAAACATGCCAGGCACTTCTCCTCATTTCAAGGATGGTATCATAGGGCTCAAGGCCATCAGAAATATAGTCAGCTCAAGATGTCACTTGAGGGAATTGAACCTGGGTGGGAAGGATAACAGTCTTTGCACACAACCATCTGGGCTAGACCCAATACATGATATGCTACAGGATCTTACCAACATCATGCTTTTATTAACATTAGATACAATTCTCAGTTTTATGTTTGTTGTTGATGTCATCCTATGCTGTCTGCAGAAGTTGATGTTCTTGTTGTAGGTGGACATGCGGGTGTTACAATTCTTCCACTTTTTTCACATGTATATGACTTTGTTGGATCCTCATCTTGAGTTTGTTCTTTACTCTTGGATATTAGAAGATTAATTTATCAAAGATAAAATGAGATCATAATTACCTACCCTTCAATACAGTTAAAAAGGGAACTAACACTTTTTTGTTTTGATAATTTTTTTTAGGCAACACCAAAGCCAAACTCTGTATTGTCTGAGGAGGACATTAAAGCCTTGAGAAAGCGCACACAGGATGGAGGAACTGAAGTTGTTGAAGCAAAAGCAGGGAAAGGTTCAGCCACACTGTCTATGGCGTAAGTTTATGTTTTGGTCCTCTATAGTGGCTAATATGCATTCATATCTTTTGAATGTTTTTTTATTCTTATGTGACTGTCTAGAGTGTTGAATTTTTCATCTTGATGCAGTAGTTGGAGTCAGATAATCTTATCATGGTGTGTGCTTCATGATTTCATGCTTGGCATGCAACATGATTTCATGCTTGATAAGTACCTAATCTGAGATTCACTGTCAGTGAGAATATGGCATGAAGGAGCTTCTTTCTCTTTACCTAAATCTTGTACTTCATACATTTGCATGTCTCAAATCTTTTGCCTTAAGCTTAGGTACTTATCCTACATGAAATCATGTAGCATGCATGTCTCAAATCTTTTCCCTTAGGCTTTCTCATTTGTGTGAAACTCAGCGGGTGCTTTTAACCTGTGAGGTTTGACCGATGGATTGTTGCCTTTCATTTACCTTAGTTTGATTGAAATGTTCAAAGTTAATCTAGATTCTGCATGCAAAGATCCTTCCCTAAGAAAAGCCATGAGTCTCTTCAAGGATGTTATTCCTTCTTAAACATAAGATATGTCAAATGGATCCCGCAAAATTTGTGTGCTTGATGATGGGTAAATCTGGATATGAGATTTACAAATTTGCACTTACATGTATGCCTGTGGTTGCAATTCACAGATAGGCGCATAGCATCCATTCATTACCTCATCTTGAGCATTTGAGCATGGTTCATGCAAAAAACATTGCTGGTCAGTTAAATCCATTAGTTGAAAACTTGGAAGTGAAGAGTAGTGTTGTAGTCTTCTCTATGTTGATGAATGCTTTTTGAGACTTCAAAATGTTTAGACATGCAATTCCTTTTTCATCTTGCTCCTGTGTTCTCAAATTTTTTTTTTCTACTGTTTTTTAAGGCCAAATATAAACCATGGGATATATATTTTTCCTACCGCGTTTTTTTCGTTCTCTGTATGCTGGATCTGTTCTCTCTGCGAACGATAGAGATGTTTTGATTTTAGTTTCAAGGGATCTGCATTGGGATCGATCATACGACGACCCACTTGGTAGGATCTACTTTTCGTTAGTGTTTTACCTGTTATTAGTTCTTTGATTTTACGTTTCTGATATTGTCCATGGTCAGATAATTTATTTATTTTGGTAAGCGCCTATTTTTTTAAAGGAACCAGGCCTTATACCAGGCTTAGACTCCATTGCTATAACCTGTCAAGGTCTCTGGGATTCTTCGAATGTGGAATTTATTCTTTTGGCCACATTTTTGCAGGAAATATGGCTTCCGGGGCTTTCGAACGTGGGTTTGAGCCCTGAAAGCGCAATGATTTAATTTCTTAAACACAACCCAATTCACGTTAATGGTCAACTCAATTCACTTTCATGGTCAGTTTGTAAATGTGTTTGTGCATATTTTGATTAATGAAAAAAGCACCTAGATATTTATTTCATGGAAATCCATGGCTGCATCATGTGCACCTACTCGATTAGGGTTTTTAATTTTATGGATCTAGGTGACATTTGGCCCAACAATCCATTGAAGCAACGCCCATCGCATTGTCATTCTAAAACGATTGTATTGTACACCGTGAATATTGGATTTGACTATACCTGACATTCTTTGGGCCATTTCAAAAGAGGCAGATATTGAGGGCTACATTATTATTATTTTTGATTGTTTTCTTGTTGGAAAATGTCTTTCTGTTAACATAGTGGGTTTTTCCCTCATTGTAGATGCTACAAACATAGAATCTCTATTCCACCAATTTCATGCAGGATTTGCACCTGATCTTGTCTGTTGAATCTCAATATGGTAGTTAACTCCGATGGGGAGATAATGCCGCAACATAATTCTAAGAGGGCACTGAAAGTGCTATGATTTAACTACTTGACTACAATCTGCCTAACATTTATGGCTAGATTGAAATTTGGGATGTGCTTATTATTATTATTAGCAGTAGTAGTATTTGCTATTGATAGGAGAAGGTTGAAATTGAGGTTGGGCTCACTATTATTGTTTTTGTTTGGTCAAGGACTTTTGACTGGCGTGGGTGAAACACCTTAATTGCATCTATTCATCAAAGTCATGCATGACTTGCAGATGGGCTCATCTGTGCAAACCTCAATAGCACAGGGGTCATCATTAACAGCGCCTCTGCATTATCATTGAACTGGTGTTTATCACGTTAACCCGACTTCATATTTTGGAATGACATGGGCAGCCGCATTATCATGGGAATATGCCTCCTGGGTTTTGAACCTGGGTCATCCTCATGACAAGCACCCTACAACTTGCCATGAAACCACAGCCCAATCGACGAGGTAGTTCATATTTTTTTGATGAAAAGTGCATCTATATTTTTAGCAGAATCCACGGCTGGATCATATGCCTATGCTTAATAGGAATTTTTTATCTGATGGACCTAAGTCATACTTGGCCTAATGACTACTTAGAAGTTAGAATAGTCTCATTGCATTGTCAATTTGTTATTTTGTGAGGATTGAATTGATGACCCTCTGCATATTGGATTTGCCTCTATATCCAACCTTTTTGGGGTCATTTAGATTTGCCTCTTTATCCATGAGTAGATTAAAGAAAAATAGTCTTCACAACGTAAATTAAACTAAGGTTGAATAAACTCCCTAAAGTGGCTTGTGAGATGCTAATTATTTATCACAGCATCACTTTTATACCTGGATTGGATAAGACTATGCCCTGATTGAAATGTCGTATACCTGGATTGGACAAGATTATACCCTGATTGAAACGTGGGTTGGTATAGTTCTTTAATCTCCTACGAGCATAATCATTGCTTTTGGTGCTCTATCTCCTCGGTAAAAGCCAAAAGGTGGATTTTACTATAGAATATAAATAATCCTATTCTTGTTCACTATGAGGAGGACATACCATTGCTTGGGTCATGGAACAAGGATAACAAGTTTTACTTCTTTTGGAACTTTGCGATAATAATTTCTTTTCTTATTTTTTGGTCTACATATTTATCATTTAATTTGGTACTGCCATATTGATTTTATCATGCTTGTGTCACGACCTTGTCAGTAATTCACAGCAGTGTGACCTGGGTGCAGGTTGCAGGATATATGGGAGAGGAACAACTTGGCACGGCATTGGAGAATGTAGATGTTGTGATCGTTCCTGCTGGTGTGCCTCGAAAACCTGGCATGACCCGTGATGATCTCTTCAACATCAATGCAGGGATTGTTAAATCTCTTTGCTCTACAATTGCAAAATACTGCTCAGAGGTAAGTTGTCATGATTTGTGATCTTCTTTGAAGTTTTTGTTTTCATGCGATTTTCTTATTGACTATTTCATAGGAATAAGCATGACGTTCATTGTAAGTTGCTTTGTCAATTAGGCTTTGTATGTTTGAGATCTATAGAGATGGCAATATATACAAATACATACTTGCAAGAATCTTTAAGCAAGTTGTTGATCTAGATTTACATACTGTTCTTGTATATAATCAATTCTACTGGAGAGGTTAACGAAGCTTGAAGACTTCTTTGAGTCAAACGAATAGGTGATTGACTCATTATTGACTCTTTATTTAGACAAATTGCAGCTAACTTTTGCCCATAAGAAGGAAATAATAATTGAAATGAACTTAAGAGTAATTAGCTGTGTTGTCCAATGCAAGTTTGCAGCCACTGTTAAAGCCCTGTTATTCTTGTTTCTCCTCTTGTAGTTAGTAACTTAGCTTTTGGACTTTTGAGAAAATTGGCATATGAATATCAATATAAAAAATATCGTTGGTCTTCTATTTAACTGTGCACAAATCCACTTGATCACGAGGTATCCTCTATAACATTATATATTACATACAATCAGTATGTACTACCATTAGTGTGGCAAGTTAATAGATAAAGAAGTATGTTTCACAATTATTTGTTTTGTTCATGTACTGGTGTGTGTGTACAGTATGTATAGTATATTTTACATATTATATAGATAGAGATATGGAGAGGGGGGAGAGTGTACTGGATAATGTTTTCCTTCTATCAGGAATGGTATATTTGGATTCAAGAAATCATCTAGAATTGGTTTTTATGGCATTGCTGAGGACTTGATATCCATGGCAGGCAATTGTAAATATGATCAGCAATCCTGTAAATTCTACTGTACCAATAGTTGCTGAGGTTTTTAAGAAGGCAGGGACCTATAATGAAAAGAAACTCTTTGGTGTTACTACTCTTGATGTTGTCCGCACAAAGACGTTCTATGCTTCAAAAGCAGGAGTTCCTATTGAAGGTATTTAAAATTCTGGCTCGTTATGCTTAGCTACTCTCAAATATTTAGTATTCTGTAAAATATTTTTATTTTTTATAATTTAATCATGAAATATGCATCCTGGGCAAACATGCCAGGCACTTCTCCTCATTTCAAGGATGGTATCATAGGGCTCAAGGCCATCAGAAATATAGTCAGCTCAAGATGTCACTTGAGGGAATTGAACCTGGATGGGAAGGATAGCAGTCTTTGCACACAACCATCTGGGCTAGACCCAATACATGATATGCTGCAGGATCTTACCAACATCATGCTTTTTTTAACATTAGATACAATTCTCAGTTTTATGTTTGTTGTTGATGTCATCCTATGCTGTCTGCAGAAGTTGACGTTCCTGTTGTAGGTGGACATGCGAGTGTTACAATTCTTCCACTTTTTTCACATGTATATGACTTTGTTGGATCCTCATCTTGAGTTTGTTCTTTACTCTTGGATATTAGAAGATTAATTTGTCAAAGATAAAATGAGATCATAATTACCTACCCTTCAATACAGTTAAAAAGGGAACATACACTTTTTTGTTTTGATAATTTTTTTAGGCAACACCAAAGCCAAACTCTGTATTGTCTGAGGAGGACATTAAAGCCTTGACAAAGAGCACACAGGATGGAGGAACTGAAGTTGTTGAAGCAAAAGCAGGGAAAGTTTCAGCCACACTGTCTATGGCGTAAGTTTATGTTTTGGTCCTCTATAGTGGCTAATATGCATTCATATGTTTTGAATGTTTTTTTATTCTTATGTGACTGTCTAGAGTGCTGAATTTTTCATCTTGATGCAGTAGTTGGAGTCAGATAATCTTATCATGGTGTGTGCTTCATGATTTCATGCTTCGCATGCAACATGATTTCATGCTTGATAAGTACCTAATCTGAGATCAGGGAAAATTTTAAGAACCCCCCCTAAATTTATAAATATAATAAATGGGCGAATCTCCATGGTATATAAGAAAAATGGAAGGCGATTTTATCAATAATATAATATGTATATATAATTTTTTGGCGAATCTCTCACCATGCATGGCAAATATTTTACTCAATTATAAAATCTTGTAAGATCTTGGCGAGTCTTTCACTAAATAATAAAACTTTGTAAAGTCCTAGTGAATCTTAGCATTGTGAACTCTTAGAGAAGAGTAAAAATGGGTCTATGCTAGTTTAATTCCCCCATTTAAATAGGCCACATTCCAGTTGAATACCATGGGTCAATACCATGTGCCATTTTGGTGAATACCATGTGCCATTTTTATTTTTATTAATTCTAATATTAGGGTTAATAATGGTTTTTTGCATGGTATTAATAGCAATCTAGTGCATGGTATTTGCCCCATAGTATTTTTCCCATAGGTTTCACCTAAATATAACCCATTTCTTGAGTGTTCGTAAATATAAGGTGACTTATGGAGTAAATATAAAAAAATGTTTTATTTGTTTACCATACCTATAGTTTATTTGTATTTTTATTAATTTACCATGCCTCTGTTACAAATATGGTATTTGGCCCATAGGATTGACTTAAATAAAACCTCTTTCTTGAGCCTTCATAAATAGAACGAGGGTTATGGACTAAATATAAAAAGAGGTTTTATTTATTTACCATACGTCTAGTTTATTTATATTTTTATTTATTTACCATACCTTTTGAGTAAGTATAAAAAGACATTTTATTTATTTACCGTACCTCCACTTTACTTGTATTTTTATTTGTTTACACCAGGTGACTTATGGAGTAAATATAAAAAATGTTTTATTTATTTACCATACCTCTCATTTGTTTATATTTTTATTAATTTACCATACTTCTTTTATAAATATGGTATTTGGACCATAGGATTCACTTAAATAAAACCTATTCTTGAAAATGGGCGAATGGAAGGTTGTAACTCCTAATTTCAAGGGCTAAATTTACCTTTTTTACCCTCTCCCTTAAAATAAGTTGGGCTATTTGAGGTGATTTGTAAAAATATACTATGATACAAAATATTCGCCCACTAAAAATTTAAAACCCCTTAATTTCGCCAAAGGGCGAACATTCGCCCCTAAAATTATCCTTGTCTGAGATTCACTGTCAGTGAGAATATGGCATGAAGGAGCTTCTTTCTCTTTATCTGAATCTTGTACTTCATACATCTGCATGTCTCAAATCTTTTGCCTTAGGCTTAGGTACTTATCCTACATGAAATCATGTAGCATGCATGTCTCAAATCTTTTCCCTTAGGCTTTCTCATTTGTGTGAAACTCAGCGGGTGCTTTTAACCTGTGAGGTTTGACCGATGGATTGTTGCCTTTCATTTACCTTAGTTTGATTGAAATGTTCAGAGTTAATCTAGATTCTGCATGCAAAGATCCTTCCCTAAGAAAAGCCATGAGTTTCTTCAAGGATGTTATTCCTTCTTAAACATAAGATATGTCAAATGGATCCCGCAAAAGTTGTGTGCTTGATGATGGGTAAATCTGGGTATGAGATTTACAAATTTGCACTTACATGTATGCCTGTGGTTGCAATTCACAGATAGGCGCATAACATCCATTCATTACCTCATCTTGAGCATTTGAGCATGGTTCATGCAAAAAACATTGCTGGTCAGTTAAATCCATTAGTTGAAAACTTGGAAGTGAAGAGTAGTGTTGTAGTCTTCTCTTTGTTGATGAATGTTTTTTGAGACTTCAAAATGTTTAGACATGCAATTCCTTTTTCATCTTGCTCCTGTGTTCTCAATTTTTTTTTTTCTACTGTTTTTTAAGGCCAAATATAAACCATGGGATATATATTTTTACCCTGAAGACCTCCAAATCATTTGGAAAAGGAGGTGCTGCAGCAAAAGAGATGGGTTGAATTTGTTGTTTGGATGGACTCTATGGTATGTAATCTTAGTTGGATTTCCAATATACTTTTAAACCATATTTTCATTTTATTTTTTAGTACTATTAGATATTATATGTTACCTCATTTTATGGTTAACATTGTATAACAAAAACATGCGTTGTGTTATGTAATTAATACTAACATGTAATATTGATTTTTTTTGTCAGAATGCTATAGGTAATGATTGCCAAGACGATGATCCAAATTATGTTCAACATATATCAGGAGATGATGAGGATGAGGATGAGGATGATGGTGGTGAAGGAGGAGATGATGATGATAGTTGCGGTGTTGGTGATGATGTGGATCAGAGTAATGAGGATGGTCAAGATGATCATGAGGATGATCTTGGTGGTGGTAGCTAGGCATGCACATGCATTGTTTTTTATGAAGAAATTATTGTGTAGAATGACATTGTTATGTTTAGATGGGTGTTGTGAATTTACCCTATATCAATGAGACATTTTGATTTTGTAATCATACGATGAGTTTGATTTATGCATGTTGTTAATTTATCGTAACGATATTCATGAAATATTTTGATTTGTTAATCATATTCGAATTTTAGTTGTTTTGATTAAAAATAATACTGATTTTATTAGTATTATGTTGCTATTTTATACATGTTTTGAAAATTGTTAATGACACATTGTTATTTTTTTGGATGGATGTTGTCAATTTCTCTTAAATTTCTTTACAAATGATTTTGAATTGTGATATCTGCTTTAATGATATTTAGAAACTATCATATATTTCACTATGAATCTATAAAGGGGGTCATATATGTAAAGAAAAATATACTCTATATAAGAAGTCAAATTCAGATGTAACCATGGATGCAAAATTGAAAGTAAAATTGGATGTTAAACTAGGAATTAATACAAAATGCAAACAATTGACATACAAAGTGTTTTAAATTAGAAGTGAAAAATTGTGCAATAGTTGACACAAAGAAGGGAAGAAAACATGGCATACAAAAGGATATCAAATTGGGCAAAAACAAGGACACATAAATGGGCACCAAATTAGATGCAAAAAAAGACAACAACTCGATGTAAAATAAGATGCAAAGTTGAGCGTTAAAAAGAAACAAAAAACGTTACAAATTAATATGCCAAATGATGATGCAAATAATGGTGTAAATTTGGGATGCAAAATGGGGCTGAAAAGAGGTGAAACCAAGGATGCCATATTGGATGTAAAAAATGATTCCTAATCACATGCAAATTTAGGCTCGAACTCAGACACAAAATTATATGCAAATGTGGACACAAAATGAGGCAAAAAAAGATGCAAATTTGGATGGTGAAAACGATGTAAAACTAGACACCAAAAAAATGCAAAATTGGATGAAAAAGTCGGTGTAAATAATGGTGCAACATTGGACACAAGTAGACACAAAAAAATGGTGCAAAAAGGGGCATAAAATAGCTTAAAATTGGATGCAAAACTTGGTGCAAAAACAAATACAAAAGTAGACGTAAAAAATGGCTCTAAATTGAATGTACCATTAGACACAAAATAAGATGCAAAGGTGGACACAACACATGACTCAACATAAGATGCAAATATAAATGCAAATTTCGATGCTCAAAATGTTGTAACATTAGATGCAAGAGATGGTGTTAAAAATGATGCAAAATTGGATGAAACAAATGACGCAAAATATGGTGCAAAATGAGATGGGAAAAATGGAGACAAATCAAACGTAAATGTGGATGTAAAAAATGGTCCAAAAAAAGATGCAAAAATGGGCACAAAAATGGATGCAAAATTTGGTGCTAAATCAAATTCAACACATGGTGCAAAGATAGGCACCAAAGTTGGTGCAAAAATAGAAGCAAAAACTAGTGTAAGACTAGATACAAAACCTGGCGTAAGACTAGATGCAAAAACTGACACAAAATGGATGCATAAAAAGACGTTAAATTGGATTCAAAATACAGTGTAAACTTGATGCAAATGATGGTGCAAAAATGGAAGCAAAGAATGACACAAAATAGGAAGCAAAAGAGAATGAAAAATAGATGCAAAAAATCACACAAAACTAGAAGCAAAACCTGTCATAAAATAAGATGCAAATCTTGGTTCAAAATTTGACGCAAAAAATGATGCATAGTTTGGTGTAAAAAATGATGCAAAATCTAGCGTGAAAAGGGATGCAAAATCAGGTGCAAAAAAGGACGCTTTAAAAATTGTACAATAGAGCCAGATTTAGCGCTAGGTTGCTCATCACAATTACAAAAAAAATGCACTAAAATCTTGTGCTAAATCTGGCGCAAATCGCTGGTTTTGTTGTAGTGAGAGATGTATAGAGGCATTAGAGATGATGTGCAACTAGTCTTATAAGCATGAGAGAGGTGGAAGGAGATCGATAGCTAACCTTATTGTATACTTGTAAATTAGTTTTTTCAAAGGCAAGGGAGGTTCAAGAATGAAATAATTGAAGAGACACTCCAAAGAGGAACAGAAGGGTATAGTTATGTGAAAGGTGTAAGATTGTCTAGATTAGTTGTTAAAGTGCCCAATTCATATGAATGGTTAAATCACACCTTTGTACCATGGGTTTTGAATGGTGGTATTATGGGTTTTAAGGCCCTAAATTAATATCTATTACATTCTTTATAGATTCAAAATAATAATACTTCAAATGCATGGTATAGATAACACCAAAAAAATTGATAAGAATAAGGCTTTGACACAAATTGAGTCCTTAAATAGAAATTTCCAAATTAGTTTAGCAGGTTGTAAACTTGCTAAATAATAAGATAAAAATAACATGAATCCAGATATATATAATACAACTAAATAACAAAGAAATCATTGGCTACATATCATACAACTAAATGCAAAAACAAGACCGGAGGGATATGAAGTCATTGTTGAGAGTTGACGGACACCTGTAAAAACTCAGGTCATCTGAAAAGTTGAGAAATAAACGATATACATATAAGGACAACCACCATAAACTACTTGTAGAGTTTTTTCTTCCCTTAGTGTCGTTTCGTACATGAATTGGATACATGTTTATGTTCCATGTGTGTAATGGCTCCTGAAAAAGATCAATGGTAAATCCAACTTCCATGGCTAAGAGGATATCATGTGTTAAGATAGGCATCATGTGCTTTTTGGGAATTTGTTTCATATTGATCATGACATATTGAATTATGACCTTATCATTGTTTTCATCGCATGGCTTGGTGTTCTCTATGATATGCATTGATGGTTTATGTAATGAGGCCACAAGTTCTCTGTAATGTCTGTAATGTGTGTTAATAGTTTATGTAATCTCCTTTCTAGTTTGGGATCAAGGAGGAGGTATATTGTGGATGAAAAATGTGTAGTAAGTCACGCTGCAAATGACTTTGCACAAACAGATCAAGGCACTGCGGAAAAACTCAGAAGTTGGAATGCATCGTAATTGATGGTGTTTCACAATGTTTGGTTTGTTGAGAAATTATTGTTCGTGAAGGGAATCAAGGCTATTTTTCAATTTTAATTTTTAATTAGTATTATATATATATATATATAATAATTTTGTAGGTTATGTGTGGAGTTTTTCCTTTTTCTAATTCTATTGGTGTAACTCCTCCTTCCTTATTCAGTTAGTGAGAAAATTTGTGAATTTCATGCTAGTTGTTTATTTGATAATAAGTTGGAATGGTCGTTGGGTAAGGGGTTTAAAATACATAGAGTCTGGGTTTTCTTTGGTGGAAAATGGAAGTGATAGGTTGTCGTTGGATCTTGTATAGGTGATAATTTTTTGGTTGTATGAGGTCACTAACTTGTAGGGATATCACTTTGTCGCTGGTAGCCTTTCCAAGGTGTAGTGGTATTGGGTGTGGTATGGAAGGTGGACGAATTGATGTATGGGCATAACATTGAGGGTTAATTTGTGCCTAAAATCTTACAGTGCTCATTTTTCTTTGGCGTCGTTCAGGAGGAGAATTTGGCCCTATATATATGAAACCAAGTTGGTAGAGAGGAGGTTATATTGTCACTGTGGGGAATGGGATTTTATTCCTAGATGGCACAAAAATAATTAGAATAAAGGGATATAAAACATGCGATTGGAAGCTAGTAGAGGAGGGTAAGTGAAAAAATTATCCACTAATGTGGGGTACTCTAAACCGAGCACCCCTTTGGTTAAACAACAATCCACGTACTGCACTATGTTATATATCTTACAGGTGGGGTGGTACAATATGAGTGAAACCTTAACCACAGAGTAGAGTTTTCAACTTCTTATCCAACTTATAAGGGTGTTAATGGAAATAATGAGATAAATTGGCTAGGAAGGGAGAGGAAAGACCTATAATGAGGAGAGAGGTCATAGGGGAAACTATTGATTACATAATAGAGTGGTAGGTTTTTTAGCTTAATAGAGGGAGGAAATCCTTATGTACATGTAGGAGGAGTTGACAAGAGGTAAAGGGGAGGCTTCATCTTGAAGAACCTCTCCCTTAGTCTTGGAAGTGTTAGTAGAATCATGACGTTGGATACCAGATATGGGAAACATATGAGGTAGATAAAATCGGTATTTTAAAGTTGTCGATTTGTATTGGTAGATGAAGTTCCTCTTGGGGAACACATTGTTGGATAGACAATATTCCATGAGGGATCTGATTCAAATATTGGACCCCATGCATGGACACATGAATCATTATGATTGGAGAATGGAAATTGTGAACCATAAGTTGGAAAGAATTGATAAGTATTATGATATTCCTCCAGTTGTTACAAGATCCTTAGCAGAACCAATGGATATTATCCCAGTGGCTGGTTCAGAATCAGAACCTCTTCCCTGATTCTATTATGTATCAATTTCATATCTTTATTTTTTCTATCAACTATGTGTATGGCCAAAAAAGGCCAATGTCCTAGTACATGATTTCACAATGTTTATGTTTTTACTATTCAAATATATTTGGTGTCCCTTCGAAGGGTACAATTTTGGTTATGATCTAGTCTCCCATGTGAGAGACTCGAAGGACTAATGGAATTTTTTGTGTACCTACCTAAAATTGCAGTTAGTGGAATTCAGCTTACAAAAAAATGCCATTGTTACGATTGATCTTGTGATGAATTTTGATTGCTAGATATTTTTCTTAAGGAATTTCCTCCAATAAGTTGTTATCATATATGAAAGTATGGTAAGTGATACTTTTAGTTTAATTATCACGATTTTAATTGTGTCGATACCAATAATCATACCCATCCCAAAGAAAAAGTCCTTGAGGATTCTTAGTTGCTTGCTAAGATCAAAATGGCTCCTTGCCTAAAGAAAAATATCATCAACATAAAAGTGAAGAGTTATGACAATATGAATGAGCATGGGACCAATGTAACTTTCATATTCCAAAGACTCATATAGCTCATTAATGTATATGCCTGTAACAGCCTCAGGTTCAAAATACATGTAATAAAGGCAATAAAGAAAAATAATATCCAAGATCATGGGACACATATTCCAAGCTGAATGTTGGGCAAAACACAGTGACAAGAATCACTTGTGATGAACTAATGGCTATGGAAATTGGAAAAGGAAATGCAAAAGGCTTTGAAAAGGCATGAGGCATTTATTAGCATTTTATTTAGGAAAATAATGGAAAATAGGAGAAAAGGAAGGTGAAACATGTGAGGAGAAAATTGAAGGAAAATAATGGAAAATTGAAGAAAATAGAGTGCTCAATGCTAAAAAGGCTTTTCAGGATTAGTTCACATCTCTTTTTAGTACAAACTTTTGTCAGTTTTAGCTTGGATCTCTCTGTCTATTCTATCTAACACTATTCCACACTTAGAGTTTTCTTGGATCACTCTTGGAGCATTGTGGCATATTTGGGATTTTGGAGCAAGAAAGAAAAGGGAAAGAAAGAAAGTGCAAGATGACATTAGGATAAACAATTACAATGGGTTTTGATTATAGGTACATAGTTGCATGTATTATTTAATTACTAATTTTGGAATTCATGGCATATGCATGTGGTTATTTGGTTATAATCTGTCATTAGCATGGAGAATTGTCTAGATTGACAATGATTTTTCCTAGCCTTGCCATTTCCTGGATAGCCATGGTGTCGAAGGTTTTCCCTTTTATTTTTTGGTTGGTGCTCATGTTCCTTATGGCTATGGGTTAAGTTATCAGTTCTTGGAGCCTTGGTTGGAAAAACACTATGAAAGCCCTGTAACAACTTGGGCTCAATTACTAGTCCTATAAGCCTTGGTTGGACACACTCTGGAGCCTTTGGTGGGTTGACTTACTAGTCCAGGAAGCCTTGGTTGGACAAACACTCTAGAGCTTGACAACAATTATGGGTTGAGTTACTAGTCCTTCAAGTTGGGATGGAACAAATTCTTTGTAGCCCTAGCAAACTTGGAAAAAGATCAATTTGGTGATGGTAAGTGATGTTCGACCGTGAGGTGGAATCACAAGTTGCGGGTTTGTTGACACTACAACAAAACCAGCGATTAGCATCCCTTTTTACTTTTTTTTTTGCATCTAGAGCCCATTTTTGGTGCTATTTGCATCCATTTATCAAATATGGTGCAAAACTTCACACAAAATTTGCATCAAGTTTTGCACCAAATCTTACACCAAGTATAGCACCAGGTATTGCAATAGGTTTTGCACCACGTTTTGCACCAAAATTTATGCCAAGTTTTGTGTCATCCTTTACACCAGGTTTTGTTCCAGGTTTTGCATCAAGTTTGGCACCTAATTTCATTTGACATACTTTTGCATCCTCATTTGCATCCACTTTTTGCACCTACACTTGCATCAACTTTTGCATCGACTTTTGCATCCTTTTTTAAATCATTTTTTGCATCCATTTTTTCATCCATTTGTGCATCCCTTTTGCGCCAAGTTTTACATCGAGTTTTGTGTCTAGTTTTGCATAAAGTTTTGCATCTACTTTTGTTGCATCCACTTTTCCCTCTTGTTTGGCATCCATATTTACATCCTCTTTTGCATCTATTATTGTACCCACTATTGCATCTAATATTTTTGTGCCACAATTAGTGCCTAGTTTGGCACCTCCTTTTGCACCCACTTTTGATTATAATTTTGCATCCACGTTTGCATACTCATTTGCGTCTAGGTTTTCATCAACTACTACATCTATTTTTGCATCCCTTTTTGTATCCAATTTTGGACTGGGATTTGCATCGGGTTTTGTGTCTTGTTTTGCATCTACTTTTGCATCGACTTCTATTGCATCCACTTTTGCACACAATTTTGCATCCACTGTTGCACCCATTTTAAATTTCACTTTTTGCATCCCTTTTTACATCTTCATTTGCATCATACTTTGATTCTTTTTTTGCATCTATCATTACATCCACTTTTGTTATGCCACAATTTGCACCATGTTTTGCACTCACTGTTGTATCCACGTTTGCTTCCAATGTTGCAACCATGTTCACATCCTCTTTTGCATCAAATATTGCATCTATTTTTGCATCCACTTTTATGTCAGGTTTATGCATTGGGTTTTGCATCTCGTTTTGTATCTACTTTTACATCTACTTACATTATATCCATTTTTTGCATCCAATTTTGTTTTGCCTGTTGCATCAATGTTTGCTTCCACTTTTACATCCATTTTTGCATCTTATTTTGCATATTTTTTGTCTATTGTTACATCCACTTTTGTTGCACCATATCTTGCGCCTACCATTGCAACCACATTTGCTTCCACGTTTGCATCCCCTATTGCATCCACTTTTGTTTCATCCATTTTTGCATATACTTTTGTTTCCGTTGTTGCATCCGCATTTGTTTCACCACAATTTGTGCCAAGTTTTACACCTACCATTGGACCCATGTTTGCTTCCACTTTTGCCTTCATGTTTGCATCCAAGTTTGCATTGACAACTGCATCTACTTTTGCATCCACTTTTGTGTCAGGTTTTTCATGTTGTTGTGCATCTACTTATGTTGTATCCACTTTTCATCCAATTTTACTTCTATTGTTGCCCCCATTTCTATGTTCGCTTTTGCATCCCTTTTCCAACACTCATCATATTTTCTGCATTGATGATATTCCTTATGGCATTGACAATTATGAACAATTGATGACAATGTCAATAATATTGACAATGAAGAAAATGAAGATGATGGCGATGACATGAATTGTGATTATGATGATAAAGACGATAGTGGTTACAATGACAATGATGATGATGGCAATGATTATGATGATGAGGATGCTAATGACGTTGGCGAATCTTCCCAATTTTAGATGTTGTCATTGTCATAATCATAAGCATTATCTTTGGTGTCATGATCATCATTTTCATCTAGGTCATCATCAAAAACAATAATGGCATGAATGATGATGATGCATTATTACAACAATGTCGATAGAAATTACATTAATGATGATGATGGGGATGATAAAAATGACAATGACGATGATAATGGTGGTGATGATGATCATCATCGATCATCTGTCAAAAATAGAGTTGTTATTTCTCTTACGTATATCAATGTGTCCTAAAAAACCCTTTTCTAGCACTGATCACATTTTTTGGGTTGATGATATTTCTTACAACATCTACAATTATGAAGAATTGCAAACAATGTCCATAATGATGATGATGATGGCATGAATGGTGATTATGATGATAATGTAATGATGGAAATAACAATGACAAGGATGATGGTGATGATGATGACAATGATTATGATAATGAGAATGACCTTACAATCTTATGGATTCGTGAACAATTACTAGTTTCAATACCATCTTCTGGATACGTATTGCTATCATACTTTTAAAATTTTATGTCTCTCTTGAGGTATCTTACTATAATGGTGTTGTCAACACTAGAAAGATATCTTGTTGTAATGGTGGTTCTAATGTTAGCACTAGCAAAGTTTTTGTTAAATTTTGGTTAAAAAAATTCGATTTATGCAATTATTTTGACAATCTATGTAAAAAAGTAAATAACATCCAATTATTTTGACTGTAGTCCCATTGATTATCATGAATTCACCAGTCTGAAGACCATCTTCTACATACATATTATTATTAAACTTTTTGCATTATATCCCTCTTATATCTTGTGGTAATGGCAATATTAGCACTAGAAAAATATCTTGTTGTAATGGTGATGTTAGTATTAGCACTAAAAAAATCACTAAATTTTGGTAAAAAAAGTTTATCATTTATTTATTTTTAATTTGGGAAATTTTTGTTTTTATATTTTTTGTTTTTAATTCTATTTTTATGAAGTAATATTTTTTTTGGTTGAATTTTGGTAGTAACTAGTTTTTGGTCTAATCATATGTATTAACCATGTTCTTTATGCTACAAGTATAATTGTTGGGACAAAATTGCTCTTTCAAATAAGTTGCAAAAAGCATATAAATGGAATAATAGCGATGACAACTATTTTCATTGTCCAATTGTTCAGTATATCATGTATGAAAATATTCAACATTTTTATAAACAATGGATTAGAGGTGAGTCTGTAATTGTACATAATGTTTGGATGATACATAAAAACAAAGTTTGTTTCATTGATGTGGTTAGGATCTACTTTGGATACGAAACCCTAGGTTTGGAAGTATGCAAATAATGAATTTGGTTTACCTTTGATAACAAATGAAATTTTATTTCTTTTTCCTCGTAAAACAAAGGAAGATATGGCAATAATTCTCGTTAGAAAACTACTTCTTGTTGAAGGTTTATAATTGGTTGCAAAAGTTCAACAACTAGGTATAGAAGTTTTTAGTTGCTATTAAGGAAACAATGTGATTATAGGTTTTAGCAGACATAGATCATTCTTGGTATTTGATTCACTTTGACGATGGCCTCTTCTGACTAATATATGAGATTGTGAATTTGTTGATATTTTTTAGATTACCAAGTAGATATAGTTGTTTATAGGAATTTTGTAAAACCTGAAGTATTGACAAATGGTTTTTCATTGTTAAGCAAATTTAAGTCAAATTGGGTTGCAAAACTTAAGGAGAAAGCAAAAACAATTGTTAGTAGTCGTGAATTGATATAGTCATTAAATAATTCCCAACCATTTTCTTTGTGCTACAAGTCTAATTTTCAAGACAAAATTAATAATTTTGTTGAGTTACAAAGAGCATATAAGTAGAATAATATCAACCGTACTGGAAACTATTTGTAGTGTCCATTAACTATTCAGTATATCATGCGTGAAAATATTTAACATTTTAAAAAACAATGAAAATGACAAGTGAACTTGTAAATATACAGAATGCTTGGATGATACATCCAAGACAAAGTTGCATTCATCAATGTGTTCAAGATCTACCTTGGAATAGAAACCATATGTTTTGGAAGTGTGCAAAAAAATAATTTGATCTACCTTTAAAGATAGTCTAGTATGGTAACCTTTTATGACCAATGATTTTTTTTTTTTCTCATCATCATCATATACATATATATATTAGAAACCAAGGAAGATATGATGATAATCGTCATGAAAAATGACCTATGATAGTGGTGGCGATGGTGAATATGATGACGATGACAATGGCAATGAGGATGATGATTAAATGATGATACCGATGACAACAATACAATGATAGGGACCCTATGCCATTAGGGATTCCCTATATGGGGAAAATATTACCTGCGTGTGGGAAAGTTATTATTGATCACAAAAATGAATAAACTCAGTAGAAAATTTGAATCACCTTCATTACCCATCCAAATATCCTTAATAATTCGAATTTTTATTGTAGTGTAGTTTAATATATTTGTGTTAATTAATTCCATAAATTCAACTTAACAAGTTATATTTGTGTGTTAAGCTATATTTGTCTATATTCACAATATGTGACAATTTATACACACATAAATTATTTTCATTTTGTCTCAGTCATAACTTCATATTATTTCTAACCATTTTCAACTAATAGATGAAACTAACCATAGTAACTCTTATCTAACTAACTGAGCTTGTTATTTCCAACCAACAAACCATATTAACTAACATACATTTTAATGACATTATTTGCATCAAGTAATGAGTATACCTATAAGAATATTCAAAACACCAATTTAGATTATGAGTTCTAAACATGGTAATTAAATGACTATTACAACCAAATAACAATGAATCATTTCAAAATGGGACATAATAATTGTCCTTATTTAAACATGAATGACATACCCTGTAAATTATCTAGAAGTCTTCATTTATGTTATCATCTGCATCTATGTCTTCCAATGCTTCCTTGTCAATGTTCATATGTTCTTGCAAGAAATTAATATTACTCTTCCTAAACCATTATGCTAAAGTCATATTGTGATCATCCTCATCTTCACCTTCGTCATATTCTGTATCAATAAAAGTTGTTTCGTCATCAAAAATATCAGTGTTACCAGATCTATTAATTTGATCTTCATATTGTATATCATTAATATTGCCTTCTTCTATAAGATCATTTGCCTTTGGAAATTGTTGGTTGTCATGGTGAATTGCCTCATCTAATTTATCATTTTGTGAAAATACACCTCTAGCCCTGCTTGTCCATACTGCTAAAGGAATGTTGTCACCATCATCTAGTTCACAGTCCTCTAGTTGAACATCATCATTGATGCCAATTTGTTCTATGTTCCCCGATTCTTGAACTATATTTGGTTGGTCATCATTACTTTTCTCTGTATTGATTGAGGCATCTTCGAATATATGCCTTAATCTTGGATCATAATGAATGACAAATATCCATTTTGGATCCAAAATATCTTCATAGAAAAAAACCTGCATGTGAAGAAGATAAATATATTAGATCTCCAGTGGTATCAAATTTTATTATCAATGAGAATGTATATATCCACAATAAAAAATGAATTACAAAATTACATACAACCGTTATTTCTTATATTTCTTATATTGTTTTAGTGAAAAAATACCTGCTCACAATGAATTGGTAGAACATAGGGCTCCTTATCCAGTGGTAGGTATTTTGATGAATCTATAGAAAACAATCCACTATGGATATCATGTCTCCGTGTCCTGTCAAATGCTTCATACCATTTACATTTAAAAATACTACATTTGAAAGAGTGGTAATCTAACTCAATAATTTCTTGTATTTTTCCAACGTATTGAAGATTCCCTTCAATAACATTTTTATCTTTTGAACTTGCTCGACTTGATTGCTTGAAATCAACCATGACCCCACAATCGAAGGATCGTCTTTTTGCATCTACTCTTTCTACACGATAATGATGACCGTATGCCCACATTGCAGGATACTTCCTCACCTGTGACAAGCCATTTACTTGAGTGAAATTAAATATGATTGTGCATAGTTAAATAGTTAACAATGTGATTAATGTATTCAAGCAACATTTTGTAATAATTCAAAATTTACCTTTTTTTCACATCCTCTGCACATGTTGATCTCATCTTCTATTATGTTTGCATCTATTCCTTCCTCATCTATTTGGTTTTGAATTTGTTTAGAAACCCATTCTATTGTGCATTCTTTTCCCCATTGACCGGAAATATTAGTGGGAAGTGGGGTATTCCTTGGGTTTGATATCTTAAATTGTTTCCTTGCTTCTAACACTTCTTTCCTTTTTATATCATACATATCAATCCATTTATTCATGAATTCCATTTGATAGAGGACAAATTTGTTGAGCACAACACTTTCATCAACACCTATTAAAAATCAACATGTATAATTCAAACTTAAAATATTATTCTTTCAATTCGGGAAGCCCAAAATGATATAGTAAATGATTCTAAAATAACTATAATAATGAATATTTTACATACCAATTACTTCTTGAACACCATTAGTTTGAGGCTTTTCTCCATCTATAATATCAGATGCACGTTCTTGATCCCAAAATTGTGCACCATCTTCAAAATCTTTACCAAGGAATTCACATAGGAAGAAAAATGCTTCATTTAGTACATACCCTTCAGCCATGCAACCCTCTGGATGTGCCTTCTGTCGGACATATCTTTTTAGGGTTTTCATGTATCTCTCAAAGAAAAACATCCATCTTGTTGAAATGATACCTGCCATTTCAATGTCATCAACTAGATGTATAAGTAAATGGACCTGTAGGTCCATGAAACTTGTAGGGAGCTCCTTTTCAAATACACATACAATTTTTGTGATTTCTTTCTTCCATCTCGGCACTTCAGACTCATGGATCTCTTTAGAGGTCACCCACCTAATTAGATATTGTCATTAAGTTAGTATGAATTTTTAGTGACATTTAGAATGAGATATAATATATCATTGTATCATATAGAGGAACATTTCATACCATGTAAAACCTTGTAAATATCAAGTGACCACATACCTCGTAAAGGCTGACAATCGACATATGGCATTCCTTAAGTCAGTTGTAAGGCATGAATCCCCTCTTATTGCTAGTGGCATGATATGCTATCAAACCAAATTATTATAGTTCATTAGTATTGATTTATCATAATATATCAAAATAAGTTTTAGTAAGTAAATGATAAGAATAACAATTAATTGATGTTAATACCTTCATAAAATTGTGATAATCATGTGTTTTGAATCCTGTGATATGTCCCTCTACTGTAAAAGCTTTATTCAATGATGATCCATATCCAGTGGGTGTTCTTATTGAACGAATCACATTTTTTAGTTGATCTAACTCTTTCCTTTTTAGTATCCATGGAGCTTCTGCATATGATTCATTTTCCTTACTTGACCACAAATGTCTTCTATCAAATTTGGTACGTGAAAGAGCAATATCCCTCCTTGATGACAAAGTGTCTTTATCTTTGCTAGATATATGTCGAAAAATAGAATCAGGGACATTTTTGAAAACATGCATAGGATCTATTAAATGAGATATTAGTAGATCCTTCCAGTAAGGGAGATCATAAAATGTGGATTTCCTTTTCATTCCTTTTGGCATTTCAACCATAACTTGTTCTGGTTCCTCAATTGAATGATCATGACGAAAAACATGGTTCCAAGCTTTTGATTCAGCATCTCCATACATTTTAAGCCAATCAGCTGGACCCATAACCTTGGGAGGAGGTTTATTTTCAATTTTTCCATCAAATTGATTCTTTAGGCGGCTTCTGAACTTATGGTCAGGTTGTAGAAAAACCCTATTGTTTGCATATATAACTTTGTGTAGATCTTTAGAATATTGCCCCTCAAATTGTTCTACACATCTTGGACATGCAAAAATCCCTTTTGTTTGTAGCCCTATAATCAATAACTAGCTTACATAAGAAAACAATAATAATGTAATACTTATATACAACTTGAATTGAAAATAAATTATGATGTACTACGAATATGCAAATTATTTGATCTCTTACCAGAACAAACACCAAGTCCTGGGAAATCATGAATTGTCCAACATAGTATGCCATAAAACATGAAGGACCTATTTGATGGAGGATGTGATATGTCATACATTCTTATGCCTTTCCATAACAATTGCATCTCATCAATAAAAGGTGCAATGTAAACATCCATTTTTTTCACTTGATGTTTTCCTGGAACGATGAGAGTTAGCATAAGGTGTTCCTTTCTAACACTCATCCATGGGGGAATATTGTATACTATTAGTCCAACTGGCCAAACACTATAATTTGAGCTTAGGAAAGAGAAAGGGCACACTCCATCCATTGCAAGTCCTAACCTAATACTGCGAGGTTCATCCTTGAATTTTCTTGGCCATTTTTCCTCTATATGTTTCATTGCTTTGGAGTCCATAGGAATTCGCATGAATCCATCTTTACTCCTATTCTTTGCATGCCAATCCATCAATTGTGCAAGAGATTTACAACGAAACATCCGTTGTAGTCTAGGAATAATTGGCATGTGTCCTAAAACCTTATTTGGAACTGTAGAACCTTGTACATCCGTACGATATCTTTTCTCTTTGCAAACAGGGCATTCTTCATTGTCTTTATATTCATCTCTATATAAGATGCAATCATTTTTACATGCATGAATTTGCTTATATTCAATCCCCAACTTGACTAACAATTGACGTGCTTCTCTACAAGTTGATGGCAACACATTATCTTCAGGGAATATTTTATCCTTTAGAGCCCTGCAAGTTTTTTTTTCAAACCTACACGTTAAAAATGTCATTTATAACGTTGTTTATATACCATAATGTAAAATCCACCTCAAATTAAATTAAATGAAGTTAGTACTTATATTCTAATTGAGGACACAAATTGACAATGCAAAACTAGAAAAATAATTCAAATAATTACTTTAGTAAGGTAGTGAAGCTCTTGTCTGACCAACCAAATAATGACTTGATTTCCAATAATATTAATGTGCATGAAAGCTTGGATGTTCTACTTGCACCCGATTTGAACACCACTGTCTTTGCTGCTTGCTTAATTGATGCATTGATGTTGATATCATCATAATTATGTTGGCGGTAGTTTCCCTCTATATCAGCATCATCATTATTATGCATAGGATCATCAACCTCATCATTGTTTCCATCCCCAAAGAAACTTGTGAGCATTTCATTCAATCCTTCTTCATGCATTACATTTCCATCGACATCTCTACTCTGAGTAGTGGATCGCATGTCATCAATGTATGCTAATTTCATCAATTCCTCAAATTTTTCACGTGGTAGTGCTCTCTTCAATGCTTCTCTTCTTCTCCTAGTATGGTTTAAAGGATGAATTGGATCATCTCGTTGAATTGTTAATGGTCTAGTTGGATCTTGACCATTAATAGGTGTATCATCAACATCGTTTACCTATAATTAAATGCAACCATTATTTAATGTTAGATAGCAATTACTGTATAGAACATGGATCCATTTCAAAGATATACGCAATAAATTACTCAACAAAACAACATTATACATGTATACAATAAATTAAAAATATTATTTTTGAACACATTATTTTAAAAACAAGCCACATTAATTTCATATTCTTAGATTTTTTACCTTAGGAACATCCAAAAACAACAATTGTCTCAAATTATTCATCTATGCATGTAGTATCATCATGACCAACCTCTTGTTCATTGTGTTGATTTTCTATTTCATTTACAAACTCCATTGTCATATCCTCTTCCACCCATTTCTTTTTGCGTGATTTAATTGTACGGCGTAGGCCACGTCCATATGCAGGTATTTGTATTGGTCTATCAAAATGATTAAACTCCTCATTTGTTCTGATTCCATTGCCAACCTAAAATAATTGATACATGCATTATTTTTTCCAAGGTTAGAGATTAGACTATATGATGTACTTATATCGTCCATTAATTTATAACTGAACTTTTTTATAACACTCACAAAGTATAACAATTGTATCAAAGTGTTCATTCCATGTATTATCATCATGACTAACCTCTTGTTCATTGCCACCAATTTCTATTGTATTTGTAGAGTCAATTGTCATATCTTCTTCCACCCACTTTCTCATGCGATGTGCTTTAACAGTATGGTGTCCACCCTTGTGTACATATTTTGGTTGTTTTACAGTAAAAGGGTTCAACTTTGTATTTGTTGAAAACACATTTTCCACCTAAAAGAATCAACGACATGCATTATTTTTTTTCAAGTTTGAATAATAAACTATATAAATTACTAGGTTTAGGAAAACAAGGATCAGGAACTAAATTTCATTTTATTATATTTCATAAATTAATGTAATATTCAAGTACCTGATGCCCTAAATCATGTTGTGTGTCTTCATTGGAAATAAATTCATTTGTTTCCATGGCCTCTCCTAGCACCTGCAATACACAACAATGATAACAATTTTTATTAAAGTCATCTATGGAATTGTTATAGTCTTATTTCTTATTCCATTGTTTCAACCATTCTATTTTTCATGTTAGCTATTTGCATTTTCAATTATGAAATTCTCCACCATTGTTGTGACACTCTTATGATAATGATTGAACCCGAGTTGAAGTCTTAACTTTTCATGCAGATCTACACTTCTGATTATTAGGGTCATATCTATTGAATTTTGGATATATACTAGTTTTTAACATGGATATCAAGTTGCCTATCTAGTTTGAATGTACATTAGGAACATAGTGTTGTTTGAATCCTATGGAGATTTCAATATTTAGCGAACATTAGATGTTGAACATATTATACTACCATGTCATACATGTGAAGCATATTTAATATATGTTAGATGATCTAAATTACACCTTTGCATTAATATTAATACACAAATAATATTTTTTTCTTATTGGAAAAAAAACACTATGGCATTTCCAACCTAAGTCAATAATGACTAAAAGAATTATTGCATAAATAAATAAATCCTAAAATGATGCCTAAGTGATCTATTCCTCCCAAAGAGACAGGAGTAAAGTATAAATGGTACAACTATGGGCAATACAATGTAAACAACACATGTTCAAACCTTTATAGGGGTAGAGCCTCTATGCACTGTGCATGAGGGAAGGTGTTTGATATCTTATAGTTGGTTTCCCTTCATCACCAAAGTGGATTAGGTTATGAGTGGATTGGCAAAGAAAAGGAGGGGAATTGGGAGGATAACCCGAAAAAGAGGCGGCGGGAATGAAAAAAAAGCCAGTGCTGGAACCTATGGATCTCACTCCCATGTTTGATGTGCTGATCATAGATCATTCGCACACGAAAACCCCGATTCGCTCCAGAAAACTTCATAGATCATTCGCGGCAGGAAACTCCGATTCGCTCCAGAAAACCTCGATTTCGAACAGGAAAAAAGGTGGAAGGAGGGGAATTGGGAGGATAACCAGAAAAAACGCGGTGGGAATGAAAAAGGGCTAGCACTGGAACCTATGGATCTGCTCCATCTTCAATATGCTGACCATAGAACATTCGCTCTGGGAAAACCCTGATTTGGAATAGGAAAAAAGGTGGAAGGAGGGGACTTGGGAGGATTACCAAAAATAGAAAAGGACGCGATGGGAACGAAAAAGGGCCAGCAATACCAGATCATCGTTAGATTGAAGTTATTGAAGCTATTGGTGGCAGGAGAGAAGGAAAGTGCACGGGTCAGGGAGGCAGTGGGATATGTTCCCTTGTTCAGGTATAACTGATTCTATTCTTGAAACAGAAGCAGACATTTCAATCGATTTTGTAGACTGCAAGAATGTGTTCTCTCATCAAGATATGTATGATTTTGTTCCAGATAAAAGATGGATTGTCTCAGTAATGATAGTATTGATGTGTTGTTCCCTCTGATGTAATGACTGGTTACAAAGTTTGTAGGTTTTTTTACATGACTCTCGCCACAGGAAGTCTCTTGCTCTAAATGTTTATTGTTCTTAAGGGACCTTGTTATTGCTCTCAGTTACAGTCTCCCATCTCTTGTATACTACATTGTACACTGTTCATCCATTCATCAATGGTCACATTGACATAGAGACATTGTTCCTTTGCGACATAGTAGGCTTCACTGCACATATGTGTCTCACTATCCTCTGTATATATATAGATGTGTCTTTGGCTCTACACATAGATGTTCCAACATGCAAAAGTGCACCCTGTGATCTTCCTATCAACCTCTTTTCCTTCACTGTACCACATGGCATCCTTTCTGCCATCTGACTACTGTTCCTACCTTGCTACTTAGACAATCAGAGATACTTGTTGAATGGTGGGTCCTCCTTCTAGGGGATGCATTCTCCTTGAGTTGCTTTGTCTGCAATTTCGACTTGGCTTGTGTTTCTTATATAAGGCATCCTGTTCAGCATGTTGAGTGTATTAGGGTGGAGCTAGACTCCATGACCACTCATGCAAAAAGTGGGCCCTTATGGGAGTGCAAGACTCTTGGCAAAACTTATCACTTTGTGACAATTAAATTCGTGTGTTCTTCCCTTGGCCTGAGAGTCAATTTGGTGGTATGGTGACAAAAGAGGATAATTACTTTGAACAATTGGGATTTAATGACTTGGCTAGCACTTTGAGATGAAGATGTAACCATTTCAATGCTGGAAATCATTGGAAAGTAACCATCAACTGCTGTTGCACTCATAAACTTGTTGGCTGCGCTGATAAACCTACTAGTTGCACTCACTACCTTACTGGTTGCATTTTATGTTCTACATCTGGAGAACAACATTTCATGTTTTACATGGCTTTTGTATCTGTGTTATTTTGGTTACCATTGCCTGTTCTACAACTGGAGGACAACTTTTTACGTTCTACATGGCTTTTTTGTCAGTGTTATTTTGGTTGCCATTGTTTAGGTGTTCAGGTTTTCTTCCCTCTTTTGTAAATTAGTGATAGGAGTTGCTTTTTCGTAATAGTAATCAGAGTTGCTTTCTCATATTAGTAATGTAAATGCCTAATAAATTTGAAGTTACAAATTTAGTGGAAGTAATTCATTTTTCTACTCCTAAAAGCTTGTGTTAAGAGTAAGAGGGCTATTAATGGGACATGCCACTGTAGCAATAAGAATTGCAGTGATTGTGGATATGGATATCACAAAGATAATTCTGAATAGAGACTAAGAATGTCTATATGGATAACCCCCAGTCTCCCAATTTGCATTTATCTGTTCATCAACCATTCGTACAACTTAGGATTCATAAGAGGCGATGCATCATCTGCAAGGTACATTGCCCTAAACCAGTCTTATGGCCTGGCGAGAGAATATTGGTTAGGCCCTTGGGGTATTGTCCTTAGCAGCGAACATTGTCCTACTAGCTTAAAATATAAAAAATTTCCATAAACTTTGTCTTCCAGTATTCAGCTGTCAAGTTTGGTCTTTTAGTAAAAAAGCTTCAGCATTTTTAATCATCAGCAAATAAAATTTAAAAAACAGGGTTCAACAGGGTTTTAGTGTTTCCATTCAATTTGTTTTATAATCTTTGACTTAATCCTCATTATTTGAATTAAGTTTGTTTACTATCAATCTTTGTTCCCTCCATTGGTCTTTGCCCGCTAGCAATTGAGAATAAATTAGCCATCCATATTCTCTCTTACGGCTAATGGCTGCATGCATGGAATTCACTATTACTGTGTTTTTAACCAACATACAATGTGATGACTCTATCACATTGTATTTATTTTTCATATCACGTTTGGGCCATTGCTACGTTAGCTGGTAAAGATAATTGTATCCATAGTTACCAGACTCAGCTGAGTTAACTTGGCTAGTCTGACTCTGCTGGGATCTAAATATGAGCAGATCAGACGGAGTTGAAGCTTAACTTGGTCAGAACTCAGGGTCTAACTCAGACTCAAACAAAACTTGAGAGTTATCTTAGGATCTGACTTGGGCTTGGCAAGAATCAGGTAAAACTTGACAACTAGAAAATAAAAGTTTTGTCCAAGTTATTTTCTTTTGCCCAACTTTCCTGAATTAAGTCTTAAGTCTTGCCTGATTTTAAGTCAAACCTTGATTCTTTGTCCATGCTGAGTTGCACATAATGCTTTATAGAAATAGTTTCCTTAATGCTATTTTATAGAGACATATAATTGAGTTCAGGATCAGCTGATGCTTCCTTCACTTTGTTTAATGAGGTTGTTTGTATTTCCAGAATCTCTTTTAGGAAGTAGCTATTCCCTGAATATGAAGTTATGCATTATTTCTCAGTTCTCAGTTTTCTTTTTTGTTATGGATAAAAGATGTAGTGAGCATGCTATGCCAAGTTTATTCATAGAGATTAGTAATGAAAATCCAAATACAGCATATAGAAGATTAGGTTGACAGTGGATGGTTGATTGGCTCCAAAGATACTATAATTATATTTTCCTTTCCAGTGATCACTTTGTTGGTGGATTTTTTTGGTATTTTTCACTTGTCCATGCTTCAGTCCTGTGTTTCAAGCTTTGGAATATAATTTCCTTCATTCCATTGTTGCTCAAGTTCAACAGCTTTATTGCATCTAAGCTTCACTCACTTACACACAAACATAGGAAATGCATAGGAATTCGTTTCATTCAGAAACAGAACTAGAATAAAGAACAAAGGAAGAAAACATCTTTATTTATCAAAATTGTGCTGATTATTATTGCTAAGGCTTAATACCATCAAGAATGACTGGTGAATAGGACTACAACAAGAGAATGGAAAGCAAAATTTGGGAATTTTACTTCCATGAGGAATGACTTATGCATAAAACAAAATTTGGTCGTTCTCATTATTTACTACTTACAATCACAGTATTCCCTTTCTCCCCATCTCGATGCTATATTTAATGGAATTTGATATTGTTTTTATGTTGATCTTGAACAACACCATAGGTTGACTGATTCGAATTTGGAAAAAAGTATGAAAGGTATAGCCAAAATTATGCTAGCAAATCTAGGTCCAACATCTATAGTGTTCTGGGATATAAAAGCGAACACGAATTCATTCTTTTATTTTTTAAACAAGAAAAATTTATGTTTATATTACAAAAGATAGTTTACATACTGTGAAGTCTTGTTTAGAGGCAAAACATACTTAGAGTGACACTTAGCTACATAAACAGCTGCATTGAAATCGACTTCCTGAGACAGTCATCCTTATAGTTTGTAATTTCTCAATACTGCTTTGCCGTGATTGACAAAACTATTCACCACTTGTTAATATGTCGAAGTATATCTTTGTCTGCCTTACAGGAACCCCCAACAGGGTATCCTCCAGAGGAGTTTCATTTGGAGTAGAGTAAGAAGTGCTTGAATCAAAGCCTTCGCTCCACTATGATGGGAGGTACTTCCTTGAAAGTTGACCATAGATTCTAGCATATTGGGATAAGAAAACAGAGTTATTCGATGGAACTTTTCTGTTGCATAATCTCTGTACAGAGGCCTCTTGAAGCTGGGATTTCGTCTCTTGAAGTTGAGAGCCTTTTGAAGCTAGGATTTGGTCTCTTGAAGTTGAGAGCCTTTTGAATCTGGGATTTGGTCTTGTGAAGTTGCTTTGTAGGGAGTGAGAACTTCAATAGTTGTTGGTCTCACTTGCAAGGAATTAATGCTGGAAGCCAATCCTTCACAGAGAGTTGAGAACAGAGGAAGCACGGAGAGAAGGAAAGCGTTCCCAATATAGCCTGCTAGCTGAGTCATAATGTCATATGTTGAAGCAAGGACACCACACCTCTTCCAGCTCCTTGTTTTTTGTGTTTCATTTTCATGGAAAATTCGGACATGTTTATATTTTTTTCCAATACAAGGTGCTTTTCCTCCCAAACGTGGAATTTCCTTAGAGTCTCTCTAAATCTGTTTATGTTTCTTTCTATCTCAACATTCAAAGAACTTGAAATTCCCATTTATGAAGCTACTACTACTTGTCAGTCTCTAAGTACTGTTAGATCTTCTGAGGTGTTCTTTTGTAAGTTTTAATATAAGTATTCCTTTTGAGTGATGCCAAGGATTCTACATAGTTGTTGGTTGCTACTCCAATGTCCCAAGTTAAATTTTCAAATAATCTTCCTTTTGTTGTTAAGATTATCCATGCCATGAACGAATGGCTTGGATCTCCTTTTGATGTTCATCAAAGAGCATTGTTAAAATCTTCGCATCCAATCATTAATATAATCAGATTTGCAGGAGATTACTTAAATGGGATTACATTCATGTACTTTTTTTGGTGCTGGTTTCCCTCCCTTTCTCTTCCCAATTTGCCAAATCATAACTATTCTTCCAACCTTTTTCTTGTTGGCTTAATTCACTCTGCCTAATTTTTGAATTTTTCTAATCAAGTTGGCATTGATTCTTTAGACGTATTGGGGATATACCTATTTTCATTGAATATCTTGTCATTTTGATCAGCTGTATCTTCGAAAGAGAATAATATTCCAAATTACCTTTATAATTGGCTTGTTTTTGAATCCTTCAAGCAATAAAAGAAACCAGTTACTGAACAGTTCTTCTTTAGAAGATGCTGTAATAGAGGAGGGGAGACTCATTTCTATAACAGAAGAACGTAGGAAAGGGGGTTTCGTTGTTTACAAAACAATAGTCACATCTTGAAGGATCATTGATTCCTTGTTTCACCAGGTTCTCCTCTGTTAAAAGTGTCTCATTTGGCCAGACATTAAAAGTCAAGTTTGGAGATGGAATAGTTCAATTCGATCTTGTTTCATTTGATTTCTAGAGAGAGGAAGGATCCGCTCCTTCCAAGAAGTTTGAGGTATCCTTCTTTAATAATCTATTTTCTTGATTAGGTGCCATGTTTTACTTATTCCTTTCTTATTGGAGCTTTCCCATCCGGGACTTGGGTCGAAGTTTGAGGTATCCTTCTTTAACAATCTATTTTCTTGATTGGGTGCCCTGTTTTACTTATTCCTTTCTTATTGGAGCTTTCCCATCCAGGACTTGGGTCAGAAAGGTCCAAAGGGTGTTCAGAGTATTAAGAAGGGAAATGGGATAGATCCACTTCGTTTAAAGGGGAAGAATGTGAATCAGCCTAGGAGGATATATGTGCCAAAAAAGAAGGATTGTTAACTTTAGACCATCTTCTAAATCGAGAGAATTCCAGATTTGATATTTGAAGGGTTTCCAAGGACACGGTTTTCGAAATCTTTCCACAAGAGGCATCCTTTGGCTGTAAAGTTAGATAGTTGTATATTTATAATTTATTTCAAGCTCATGGCCTAGCTAGACACTAAAATGATGTATGAGACCCACTTGTTTGTGAGACAAAAAACCCTCTCCACATAACATTTGCATTATTTAATTTATAATAGTGTATATCTAGACTAACTCTGGTTGTGCCGTTTTCATTGTTTAATTTACAGTGGTATACATACTGTAGCCTTCTAGAATAACTCCTATTGTACTTGTATTTATGTTTGCTAATGGTGTCCCATGCAAAGCTTTCTAGAATATCTCCTATTGTACTTGTATTTATGTTTGCTAATGGTGTCCCATGCAAATCTCTTGTTACATTTTAGTAAAAACAATGTTCACATATTTGTGTGGAGATGATGCTAGGTACCAATTCTGACTTCTTAATCAAAGGGATACTTTCATACTTCCTAAATGTTTCCAACACATTATATTATCGTGCAAAGTTGTTGTTTATTGTTGACAACTATTTGTGCAATGCATTTCCATTTAAAAAAACAACAAAACAGAACTGACAAAACCTTCATTGAATTCACATGCATATGATGGGCGTAGAGCCGTCACATGCATTTCATAACATATAGTTTGAGTGGGATGTACTAATTATAAGTAGCGTCTTTTATCTTGTAATCCAAACGATAAAGTTTCATAATGTAATGACATATCAACCTTCGACTTACTGGCTGCCATTATAACACCAATGGTATATCCAACAATGCAAAAACTGGATATACCAATAATTTATGACTTAGCAAGGGTTGAGATGTCCTTTGTAGTGAGGGTGCCTAACCTTCTAGCCTTATCACAACAGGCGAAACATGCCCCTTGGAATTGAACCTGGGTGGATAGGAGAACAAACTATTCTCCCAACCACTTGAGCTACTAAGACAAGACAATAACCTTTGTGGTTATTGATTGGCACGGATGGACATGACAAAAGGTTGATAGCTAAAAATAGTTAATTTATAGGTACCCTTGTTGATGGCAAGGTGCACCATGGACATGTCTATTGCCCTTTGTCAAACTTGGCACGTTGCAAATTTGTGTAGCTCCCATTAGTTAGGCCTACTAAGAGAAGCTCGGAAGGGAACTTGGTGATTTGCAAGTATGACGCATGATGAACAAGATTGGCATAAAGAACTTGATTAGATTTTATAGACTTGTGATCCTAGGATACATGTAGATTCCAAGAGTTGGGGATTTGCTATTTTAGGGTTGCAATGGATGGGTAGAAGTGCCCTAAGGCGTAAGCATCCGAGAGTACAATTGTACAATGCACTAGTTGGGTTCACATTCATTTGGCACACATCCACTAGATGAACTTCTTATGTGCACCATTGCTAAGCACACTTGGGTGTGATAGGCACATTTTTTGGGTGTGTGGCATCTCGGGCCCAACGTGATAAAGATGTTTGATAGTTGATGGAACAAGAATGAAGTGGGAAAATGCACCATTGGCCACACATTCGTCAGGCACACATCAACTGGACACACTTGTTGGGTGTACCTTTGTTGGTTGTGCTTGGGCACCTTCAGCACAACAACATTGGATGTCAGATAGTGGATGGACAAGAAGGGGCAGATACTAATAGGCACACATATGTTAGACATGCTTACTGGGTGCACCCTTAGGCACCATTGGCTACACATTCGTCAGGCACACATCAACTGGACACACTTGTTGGGTGTACCTTTGTTGGTTGTGCTTGGGCACCTTCTACACAACACCATTGGATGTCAGATAGTGGATGGACAAGAAGGGTTAGAGACTAATAGGCACACATATGTTAGACATGCTTACTGGGTGCACCCTTGCCATGTGTGCTTGGGTGCCTTGGGCACACTTGTTAGGTGTGTTGTGACTTAAGCACAACACCATTAGATGTTGGACAATTTGAAATCAAGTAATGAAGGGGGTTAAATGCATCATTGATCATAGAAGTTGGTGATGTGGACACTTGAGTCCACTTAAGCATAGAGAGGTTTGTAATATGCCAAAGAAGGATGCAAGTGTGAGACAAGTCTTGTATAAGTAGTGGACACCTCAAAGTTGCTAAGGCATCATCCATTGATAATTCACCAAGAGTGTAAATGAGCTCGATTATCGTGCTAAGTTCAAGGTTGGCATGGTAGGGTGAAACTGCACTAACTGAGTGAGAAGAAAAAGAAGACAAGAATTACAAGAGGCAATCTTTCAATTTTTTAAAGGGTTTGGATTGTGAAAGTCTATTGGGTAGTAGTTAAGGAAATACTTTCTTTGACTCATTGTATATCTAGAATAAAGTTGCAATTATGTTGTTATATATCTGTGACATTTTTTATATGATAACAATAAGGCACTTGCCTTGGATGCTACCTCTACTTTGTGTGTTGTTATAATATGTTTACTTGAATGAATGTTATGTTCCTTGCAATGTATTTTGTTGGTTAAGTGTTAAGTATTGTTGGGATGTTTTAAAGGTTGTGGTGGGACATGTGCCTATTTTTTAATGAATTTGATTAAGTTGGATTCATTTTCATTTGATACATTGTAGCTTACAGTAGAGTTATGATTAGACCTCAACTTAAAGTGTGTAGTGTGGTTGTTGTAGGTGTATGTTGGCCAACTGACTGTGGTTGAGTAAAACTAGTGTCACACAACCTCAAGAGTCAAAACAGGCTTGGGGAAACTTAGGTTCTTGTAGAAAAATTCTAGCAAACTGTAGGTTCATGACAAATCGTATCAAAGCAGTGCAAATGTTCATTATGTTTGACCAAACTTGAGGCAAATTAGTAGGTTTGGGGACAAAATCAACCACAAGAGTGACTTAAAGGTTGGAACAAAAACTTTGTTCCTTTTTTAATCAATCAATCAAGACTACATTTTTGCACAAAAGTTGAATACTTCAACCTCTCTTAACCATGACTTAGAAGGGCGCTTCAAGCTTCGGTGGCAAGTTAAGCAGGTTGACAAAAGTAGGCTGAGGTAGTAAAGTAGATTGAGTCTTTGAGACTTCAGGTAGATTCTTTGCCCATACGTATATGCAGATGGATGGTGCAAAAGAAGAGTATGTGATGACAATGAAGCAATTGAAATTGCCCAAATCTAGTGTTAAGAATGTTGTTTGTTTCCTTTATTATCAGAATCATTTTGCTATTGATTTTCCTTTGAAGAAGATGTTGGAAGACTTGGAAGTACTCCAAGTGCAAAAAATTTAGAAGATAAAAACAACAGTGTTGGGAGGAGCCCAAGTGTACCAAACTTCAAAGGCATAGGTTCTTGATAGGCAAATTTAGGGTAGTAGTTTGGTAGGCAAGTGTACCAAACTTTTGCATGTAGTTTAATATATTTGTGTTAATTAATTCCATAAATTCAACTTAACAAGTTATATTTGTGTTGATGGGTTGAATTTGTTGTTTGGATGGACTCTATGGTATGTAATCTTAGTTGGATTTCCAATATACTTTTAAACCATATTTTCATTTTATTTTTTAGTACTATTAGATATTATATCTTACCTCATTTTATGGTTAACATTGTATAACAAAAACATGCGTTGTGTTATGTAATTAATACTAACATGTAATATTGATTTTTTTTGTCAGAATGCTATAGGTAATGATTGCCAAGACGATGATCCAAATTATGTTCAACATATATCAAGAGATGATGAGGATGAGGATGAGGATGAGGATGATGGTGGTGAAGGAGGAGATGATGATGATAGTTGCGGTGTTGGTGATGATGTGGATCATAGTAATGAGGATGGTCAAGATGATTATGAGGATGATCTTGGTGGTGGTAGCTAGGCATGCACATGCATTGTTTTTTATGAAGAAATTATTGTGTAGAATGACATTGTTATGTTTAGATGGGTGTTGTGAATTTACCCTATATCAATGAGACATTCTGATTTTGTAATCATACGATGAGTTTGATTTATGTATGTTGTTAATTTATCGTAGCATAACAATATTCATGAAATATTTTGATTTGTTAATCATATTTGAATTTTAGTTGTTTTGATTAAAAATAATACTGATTTTATTAGTATTATGTTGCTATTTTATACATGTTTTGAAAATTGTTAATGGCACATTGTTATTTTTTTGGATGGATGTTGTCAATTTCTCTTAAATTTCTTTACAAATGATTTTGAATTGTGATATCTGCTTTAATGATATTTAGAAACTATCATATATTTCACTATGAATCTATAAAGGGGGTCATATATGTAAAGAAAAATATACTCTATATAAGAAGTCAAATGCGGATGTAACCATGGATGCAAAATTGAAAGTAAAATTGGATGTTAAACTAGGAATTAATACAAAATGCAAACAATTGACATACAAAGTGTTTTAAATTAGAAGTGAAAAATTGTGCAATAGTTGACACAAAGAAGGGAACAAATCATGGCATACAAAAGGATATCAAATTGGGCAAAAACAAGGACACATAAATGGGCACCAAATTAGATGCAAAAAAAGACAACAACTAGATGTAAAATAAGATGCAAAGTTGAGCGTTAAAAAGAAGCAAAAAACGTTACAAATTAATATGCCAAATGATGATGCAAATAATGGTGTAAATTTGGGATGCAAACTTGGGTGCAAAAAAGGAAAAAAAAAAGATGTAAGAAAAGACATAAAACAAGATGCAAAATGGGGCTGAAAAAAGGTGAAACCAAGGATGCCATATTGGATGTAAAAAATGATTCCTAATCACATGCAAATTTAGGCTCGAACTCAGACACAAAATTATATGCAAATGTGGACACAAAATGAGGCAAAAAAAGATGCAAATTTGGATGGTGAAAACGATGTAAAACTAGACACCAAAGAAATGCAAAATTGGATGAAAAAGTCAGTGTAAATAATGGTGCAATATTGGACACAAGTAGACAAAAAATGGTGCAAAAAGGGGCATAAAATAGCTTAAAATTGGATGCAAAACTTGGTGCAAAAACAAATACAAAATTAGACGTAAAAAATGGCTCTACATTGAATGTACCATTAGACACAAAATAAGATGCAAAGGTGGACACAACACATGAATCAACATAAGATGCAAATATAAATGCAAATTTGGATGCTCAAAATGATGTAACATTAGATTCAAGAGATGGTGTTAAAAATGATGCAAAATTGGATGAAACAAATGACGCAAAATATGGTGCAAAATGAGATGGCAAAAATGGAGACAAATCAAACGTAAATGTGGATGTAAAAAATGGTCCAAAAAAAGATGCAAAAATGGGCACAAAAATGGATGCAAAATTTGGTGCTAAATCAAATTCAACACATGGTGCAAAGATAGGCACCAAAGCTGGTGCAAAAATAGAAGCAAAAACTAGTGTAAGACTAGATACAAAACCTGGCGTAAGATTACATGCAAAAACTGACACAAAATGGATGCATAAAAAGACGTTAAATTGGATTCAAAATACAGTGTAAACTTGATGCAAATGATGGTGAAAAAATGGAAGCAAAGAATGACACAAAATAGGAAGCAAAAGAGAATGAAAAATAGATGCAAAAAATGACACAAAACTAGAAGCAAAACCTGTCATAAAATAAGATGCAAATCTTGGTTCAAAATTTGACGCAATAAATGATGCATAGTTTGGTGTAAAAAATGATGCAAAATCTAGCGTGAAAAAGGATGCAAAATCAGGTGCAAAAAAGGACGCTTTAAAAATTGTAAAATAGAGCCAGATTTAGCGCCAGGTTGCTCATCACAATTACAAAAAAAATGCACTAAAATCTGGCGCTAAATCTGGCGCAAATCGCTGGTTTTGTTGTAGTGTGACAAGGTTAGTCGTCTCTGTGGACATAGATGATCACTCTAGCCCAATGAGTGGGTCTAGCAAGTGAAGGGACAATCAACTAGACATGCTGAAGTTTTAACCAATGGTGTATCTTTCTTTAACTCACCACCTAATGGAGCCTAATTGGTATCTGGTACATTTTGTGGTGCCTGCTGTTGTTTCTTATATTCCAGTATTACTTCAACCACGGATTCCTCATCTGATGTATTAGTACCCATAACATTTTCTGCTTCACCCTCCTTGGACTCTACCTGTATTTTTGGTACCTGGTTTGATGTTTGTGTTTGGTTGTTGACCATCAAAGGCTCAGCATCTGATGTGTCAGTGTCATTAGAGCTTTGTGCTTCTGCCTCCATAGTCTTTGCTTGGGTCTTAATGGAAAGATCCTGCAATATAATTTTCTTCTTTTTATACGAGAGCTTCATGAATTTATTTTGCACATTAAGATTGACAGTACCCATAGATTCCATCCAATGATATCCCAAAACATCATCAATGTTATCCATATCTAAAGTATAAAAATCATAATGCAATACATATTTATCCATAGAAAGCTTCAAATCTTTATAAACTTGAACATCCTCATTATCAACCTGTGTGCTCTCAATGTGTTTTGCTAGAACTTGCAATTCCTTTGTCAAATTAACATTGATAAAATTATGCTTGCAACTATGATTTCTGGACACAATGATCTTCTCCTTCTAAATCAATACATGAACCTATAATAAGGAGATACTAGCAGAAAATTACCCTTTCAGTTTCTTGGTTTCCTTATTTCCTGTAAAAATAAAATTTTTGCAAGATGTTTTTGTTTCCTTCTTTCCAGTATGAGACCATTTGTCCAAAAATAGTTTTTCAATTTTGTGAGCACAACATTACTTCAGAATCTCATTGTCAAGTGATTTCCACCACACAGTAGTCTCATATCTCAAATAATACCTTATGGAGTCCTTCCAAAACCATGGTCTATCACACTTATGATCTTGTATTAATTTTTCAATAGTCAGCCCATCAACGTTTGTTGTAAAAAACATATTGTTAGAAGCTATGAAGAGGGTTTTGAAAAAAAATTCACTTACTTGTTGAAAAATTACAATGGCCACAACCCAGTCAATATTGCTCAGAATATTTATTATGACCTATTTTCGGAAATGGAACGACCATTCTGCATCTTCTCGTGTGATAAAAATCCCGATCTAGGCAATATGGAGTTCAAATTTGCATTGTAACTCTTCCGTCGTCACAATTTTTTTTTGAAAAAGGAGTTGATTTTAAATCAGTGATATCTCCCTCATCCGGACTTCGATTCAACCGATGTCTTTTTTTTTTAAATTGGGTAATTTTTAAAGAGGATCTCAGATATGTAATTAGTTTCTTAAATTTCCCTATAAAGTTGACAAAAAGTTAACTGGAGATCCACCGTCCGCAAATTTTCATCACAAAATTTCTGCAACACACCTGATTTTTAAATCAGCGATATCTCCCTCATCCGGACTCCGATTCGAAAATTTTGTTTTTTTTTTAATTTGGTATTGTTTCAAAAAGAATCCAGATACACAATTTTTTTTTCAAATTTTGCACCAAAAGTTACAGATATGATTTGCAAACTCGTCACCCCAAAAAATTCCTCAAAAAATAAAAAATAAATAAATAATTCCGCTTTGCCCAAGAAAGCTCTTTGATACCACTTATAATATATCTTACCTAAAAAAATATAAAAATAGGAATATACCCAATACTGCAATTAAACTGAAGAGCCAATACAAGAGAAAAAATATATAAACTCTAGATATTTATTAATATCAACCCTTGAGGTAGGGCAACACCATACAATCACTCCTTAAGGAAGGAAAACACTCCACAAGCCATATGCTTGCCAATACAATAATATTTGAAATCACTCAATGGGGAGTCTCTAGCCTCTATATATGATTCATACATACAATAACATGGGTCATTACCATGGTCCTCTCAATACCATATATCTAATACAATGGACTTATTACATTATTGATAACTACTTGTGGTCCCTTACATGATGCGGGTTAACCACTTTATTTAGTAAATATGGGACATCCCATTATTACATTATTCCCTTGGGTAGCTTGCTCTATACCCCATATTATCTCTCCTAGGTATACTATAGATGCCATCGCAAGTCAAACAAAGTGCAACAGGTGACCATCATGGTTTTGAAATTCATAAGGGAGATGACCCTAATTTTAGGGTTTTAAGAGCTATTTATTCAAGGAAAGCTCCAGATATTTTCCAAGAAAAATTAAAGGAGGAATCTGAACTTTATACATGGATGAGTATACTATATAATGATCATGGTCCAGGCACCTCACGGTATGTCACAGGGAAGTGCAAGAGGCGTGACAAAATACTGTGTAACAAATGCCCCCTAAAGCATGAAGGTAGAATGAGTGATGGATGAGATGCTTTACGAGATTTTGGCAAGGACAAGGACACGCACTGGCAGGAGACCTACAAATCCAGGACGGATATACATATAGATATCTGAGATGAAGACATGAATCCACAGCATGGACGCAACCATCCGAATGATGAAGTCTATATGAAAAGATCCATGGTATGGGTGCAACCATCCAATACAAAAGGATCATCTATAATCTAAGATCCAAGGTATGGACACAACCATCCAATATATAAGGATCATCATCATAAATATAAAGTCTCGCAATATGGTCACAACCATCTGTATATCAAAAACATTTGTACAATCCTGAATAGCATATAACTCCACGCATCCTCAGTCATATCTGACAAGACTCAGGGTCTTGCGCTCCATCTCGACCCGATCAAAGTACAAATTCTAACATGTGAATGAATGTGTCACAGTTAAACATGTTAGAAAACCACCTGATTACTGGCCATTTTTGTGGACCATTAACAAGCATGAGAGGAACCACCCATAATGACAATGGCTCTCAACGTATGATAGTACAATCCATGAATGTGATAATGAAGATGAAGTCGAACACCTGTGGAATCATTCGATTGAAGGCCAATGATGAAAACCTATTGTCGGATGCAAAGAAATTTCCATTTAGGCATGCAAGCTCTAAGGTATTGAAAGGGAGTTTCTAAGTCATCTTCTTGGATAGTGAGCTAAAGTATATAGGAAGTGACCCATTGGAAGAGGATCATAATGATTCCATCATAATCAAAACGAAACGAGGAATAAAGTGGAATGAAATGAATAGAATCCAAGACTGTAGCAAAGGATTAGACAATGTATAGGTAGTAAACTGTAGATAGGACCTCTCTTGAACATATTAGCGACACGAATTTGGAGTGTGCCAACATTAGACTCAACATAGGACCAAGGGTCATAATGACGAAATAAAATAGTCAGATGAGAGGAAAAATGGATTACCCAAACCCGGAAGGACAACTGACTAAGTGAGGATGTCCCAAACCCAACACGCAAAAGATTCAGGACCAATGAATGTAAGATGATGGTCGAGCAGGAGTTGATTCAGGATGAATGAATGTAAGATGATCAATGATCACAATGCTTCTTTCATGCGGGAAACACATCATTCGAAAGAGGGAAGAAACAAGGGCTCCCATGACATTAAAAAAGTCAAGGCAAAGGATTAGATTAAAATCCAACTAGCCTTGGACAACCATCATGTCTATATAGACAATCTTTCCTCCCAAAGTAATAGGTAACTTAGGAAGGATCCCTAATGGTGGACTGGTTCCTCTGTTAAAAGCTAAAAAATTCTAGGTGATGGGGATAAGCTGAGGAGAACCCAAAGCTTTTCAAGCAGTTGAGGACAAGATGCTAATAGGTGTGCCCTCATCTATGATTGTGCTAGGTATGACCATATGGTAAGCCTGTACTATAATCTGGAAAGGCACATAAGACGGAAGAATATTCCATGCTAGTCGACTCCAATAAAAAGAAATGACTAGACTACTTGGAGGGGGTGTCATAGGAACATGAGAGCTACCCTCTTACTCGATGGAACAGGAGAAATTCTCTTATGCACCTCGTGAACAGGAGGATGTCCCTCCAATTCATTCAAAACTGAAGAAAGCAGAAGAGCTTGAGTAGTTTGAGGTTTACTCTCTACCGGAAAGGTATGATTAATTGAAGGTGGGACCAAGTTTACCATTTTCTTGACCAATGGTTGGTTGAGACAAGATTCATGAGACTCACTTTTAGAGAGAGTGGGATTGAATAAAGGTAAATTTTGATCAATCACTAGATCAACTACTGAAGGATAAGGAGAAAGCTTTCGATACTCAGCCGGAAGAAAAGGTTGACAAGATGTAAGGTTTTCCAACTCTTTGGAAGCTTCAACCATTAAAGGAAAAAGGTAAATGGGATGATTACCTTCACACAACTTACAGGGAAATTTTCCTTTTCCCGTTTTCCCGTGAGATTTACTATTACTAGTTGAGGGTTTGTCACCAACATGATCGCCAAAGGCTGAAGACAAAGGTCGATGTGAACATGTGGACAACACTTCTAAGACCTTGGGAATACTATGAGAATTCCAAGAAGGTGGTCACCCTTACATAACATGTAAGGGAATTTTACTTTTCGAGGTTGGTTGGAAGATTTTACTACATAAGTTGCATCCATAGCAATGATTACTTCGTTGCCCCCTTGATTATTTTACTTCTTCTTCTTCTTAGCTTCCTATTTACTAGAATCTAGACTTTCACTAGGCGAAGAGGAATAACAAGGTGAAGAAATATGCGAAGAAGGGAAGGGGTCAACTTTAGGATCAACATGAGGTCGATGTTGTTCATGTGGAGGAGAACTCGGTTGAAAAGAAGTTTCAACACTTGGAACCATCAAGGTCACAAACAGCCAAATTGGCAGACCAATGGTCAATCTAGGAAGGGACAATGTCGCCATATACGGAGCACTAGTATTTCCAAAAGAAGGAAAAGGACTAGGATTCCCATCAGAGGGGTTTCCTTGACTGGTAAATTAAGGAAATGTTGCCATTGGTATCAACGTAATATCTACTAAGGAGTGTTTCCACAGGAAGGATACTGTTCAATGGTCAATTAATGTTATAATTTGAAACAAAAACTTGGCCATTTTATGTTTTAAGAGTCGAGAAAAGGACGAAAATGTGACTCTAGTTATTTTTGTAAGTTTCACAAGCTTGAAAGGACAAGTTTCTCGATGATATTTTGAAATTTGAAGAGTCGGAAGATATTGAAATGACTACTCAGATGAATCTAGGTAAAAGGAGTACCAAGTAACCGTGAACTGCAATATACACCTTAGCAAATAAATTTACCAAGGACTTGACGTACGTGCAGACAATATCCCCGATTGTTGTGTTTGGTGTATGACATTTACAGGGCGATAGAATTGGCTTCCTATTGATAAATGATTGCAACCTAGAGGGGTCTCCCTTTATATACACAACTTTATGGGGAGCACAACTTTGTGATAGTGCTATCTAATGCTGTGCCAAATGACAACTGCTAAGTTTTAAAGATGCTGGAACATGTCTCTAACCTAGACCACTAAATATGAACATTAATCTTTCAAATTCTCCTTATATTGATTGACAGATTTTAGAGTTGATCTTTAAATTATGTTTCAATTTCAAGGCTCAAAATGATGTTATCTAAACACATATGATGCATCTATATGAGAAAAGGAAAACATTTCATTTCAATGAAAGATAGATTAATCAAGGGAAGAAATTTCAATCAATAATGCATCATATAAAATTCATCATGCAAAATGCGTTCCACTAACTTTCACTTTCGTCTTCCAAATGCAAAATGTGAAAACGAAATCTAATCTTTCATTTCACTACATGCAATTCCAAAAGTAAATCTTAAAACAAAATTTCCTTGAGATGTGATGATGATTTTTCTCTTTTTGAAAATGCAACTAATGTAATCTAGTGCAAGGGGAAAGAGAATGCAAGCAAACCAAGAAGTATGAAAATCACTTTCACATCAATGGTTTGAATGCAACGCAAAATGTTTTGAAAACTAGGAAAATAATAGCACTTTCACTTTCAGTTCGAAACATAAAAACTTCAAATCAAACACTTTATTCTGATCCTAATGAGACGATTGAATTGTAATGTATCATTCGTTAAATGAAGCTTAAGCAACTTTCACTATATCCTCTAATGAAAACAACTTAGGTCGTAAAAACCAAAACAAATCTGCATGCACATATGAACATAAGGACTTTTTAACGCAAGAAATCAATCTCTGATCTCTAATCGGAAGACCAATGAGTGTACTAAGGTTGAACTAGAACACCTAGAACCCTAAACTGCTAATCAAACTTCACAAACACTCAAGGCAAGTCAAAAGGAAATTGCAAGTAGACAATGAGAGAGCTAATGAACAAACACACTGGTAAATTACAAGAAGAAGACAAATGAAATTTAAAATCAATGAGAAAACATTAAATTTCTAAGTTTTCTACAATCATTGCACTTGTTAGTAGTAAAGTAGAGATCATCGCTACTGTAACTAAAAAACCCGCGATATGATCACGACTACCAACTCATATACACGATGGTTGAGGAAAAGGACAATGAAATCTAAAATTTTTAAAAATAGCTTAAGTTAACAATCTTCAGACATCTACTAGGCAATGACACTGACCACAAGCAAGCAATGAAGTCTAAAAACCTATGGTTGACCAAACTCGTCAAAAGACAAGGTGAAGGAAAGGAAGGAAAGACTCATAGGCTCCCTAGTGGAGTCACCATTTTGTTGACAAGGTCAATCCTCTCTGCAGATGGAGACGATCCCTCTAGCCCAATGAGTGGGACTAACAATTGAAGGGACAATCAACTAGACATTTTCCTAGATTATGATTGAAAAATAGAATAAGAGAGAATGCTTACCTTGCTCTGATGCTAATCTAATTTTCTTTGTTGAGATCCTCGAACTGTTTGTGTCAAGGCCTTGTTCCTGCTTCTTTCAACGCTTATGTACCTCCAAAAATGACCAAGAGACAACAAATCATGCCAAAACCAATAGCAAATCCAATAATAATCTATTTAGCTGATTAAGGAATGCCAAACAAATACATACATGAACAAATATTGGGAAAATGAACTAGTAGTTGTATTATTATCTAAGGAATAAAGGGGAAGCTTACAACCATATACTTGATGTTTGAAAGGCTCTCTTTGAGTGGTAATCCAAGTCCAATCCAAGAAACTCTCAAAACACTCCTTCTCCAAGTCTAATGAATAGCCTTTTAGCACAGGCTGAGCATAGGGGTGCAAATGGAAATAGACGAACCATTTGGGAATGGGCGAGGAAGAATTTATAGGCTGGGAGAGGGAGTTAGGACTCCTCCAAAGAGAGGATTAGGCCCACATCTCAAGGAGGTAGCTCATATGGATAAGACAAAGAGGTCAAGTTAGGAGTATTCGACCTCATCTATGTGAAACCACCTCCATCTCACCGCTCTGGAAGCTTCTAGATCATGAAGCTTCTCATCCTCTTTGGGAAAATTACCTTCTTGGGATCATCACGGGTATGGCAGGGAACAAAGCGATGCCATCGCAGGTCAAACATAGTGCAATAGGTGACCATTACGATTTTCAGCTTCATAAGGGCAATGACCCTCATTTTAGGGTTTTAAGAGTTATTTCTTCAGGGAAAGTTCCAGATATTTTCTAAGAAAAGTTAAAGGAGGGATCTAAACTGTATACATGGATGAGTATAGTATATAATGATCATGTTTCGAGCACTTCAGTGTATGTCACAGGGAAGTGCAGGAGGCATGACAAAATACTGTGTAACAGGGTTGAGGCGGCTTTTCCTTTGGAAGTCCTAGTTTGGTCTTCTTGGTTTATTCCATGTGATCCCATATTCATGCTTGGAATATGCCATGAGGTTGATTGGATGAAAGAAAGATTTGGTTCAGCTCAATTTATGGTTGGGTGGTACGTTGAAGTCCCTGACTTGGTTGGATTTACAAATGTTAATAAGAGCTCTTTTACTCTTGTGTTCTATATGTAAATGCACATTTTATTATGTGGCTATAATAATTGTTCTATTATTGTTTTTTATTTGGTTATATGCTGGTTACAAGCATGGTTTTATGTAATCTTAAGTTATGGGTCTCATCATGTTTTGTTTATTAGATGAAATGTTAATGAATGAATGAACTAATAGATAATAATGCAAGTAATGTAGGAGTAAATCAAACATTCTTGATGAATATCAGATAAGTACGAGGTACCTATGTTCAAATGTGTTTTATGACTTCCACATTACATGTTTATGATGTGTTTAACGAAATGATTGCCATGGTTAAGATGGGTCTTCTTAAGTCCTTAATGAAGTTTTGAGTTAAAAGGCTTTTTCTCTGTGTTGTTTATCATTTCAAAGTTTTTCATGAAGTTCTAGGAAGAAGTTTGGATCCTAGCCCTGAAAAAGTGACCTAGATTTCGCGGACCGTGGAAAATAATTATAGTCACTAGGAAGCTGGCTTGTGGGAGTGAATGGAGGGTTCAGTCACATGGAGGCGTTGTCATGGGAGAGATTGAGGGTTTAGGTCAGCAAAAACCAGGTTAAATCGGGGATTGGACACCTCCAGTGGTTAGTTAGCCCTTGGGGGTCCTGTAGCTCCTGAGGAAGGTCAATTTGGTTTTGGTTCATCTATTCCACTCCCTTAATTTTACTTTGGGAGTTGAATCATATCAGAGTAAATCTTCATTACATATTTCCCCAGGTGGACCGGTTAGCTTGGGTAAGTGTGGGAGGAAGATGTTACAATTCCAAAAAAGGTAGGGGATAAGGGACACCCTTGCTTCACTCCAATATTGCGTTTAATTTCTTTCAACCAGCCCTCATTGGTCCTACGCTTTGAAATAACATTCTCATACAACCTTTTCATAAAATCCCTCAACTTGAGAGGAACCCTTATCTCTTATAGCCTCTTCCATAGTTCTGTTCTATGAACAGTGTGATTTTTTTTTAAAGTCAACAAAACAACAAAGGAGATCAATTTTATTATCATGGAATTCCGCTATAATAACTCTAAGAGTAACAAGATGGTAAATAGTTGAATAATATTTTCTAATTTATCTTTTCCTTTAGCTCTTTCACCATGTCTTTCATGCAAAAGACTAATCTCCTTTTCCAAAATAAGCTTGTAAAACTCGGATAAAATGTGGTTAATCATAATGTTCCTATACCTAGAGGAAATGTTTTTATCACCAATATTAAATATAGGCACAATAAGGATCTGCATTCAAGGATTAGGAAAGTCTGGCTTCACTATCAAATTAAATATTTTGTGCATATGCTGGATGAGGATATATTCTCTCATTCAAAAATTTCATCTTGATAACCTTAAATATCATTATTTTTCCCATTAATGAGTTGTTTAACCCCAAACTAAATGTCTTCTAAGGAAAATATATCATCCTCTATAGGGGTATTCAAAATATTCTCCATGGCATTAGGGGATTTACATAGGTTTTTAAGATAAATATTCCACTTCTTTAAGGGAATGAAATGATTTTCTTTAGTCTTAGTAATCAGAATTTTCCTCCAAAACTCTCTAGAGTTAGAATAAGAGACGTGTTGTAACTCCTCTTGCTTTCTACTTATACAATATCTTTTCCTTATTTTATTAAGAAATTTGTACATATCTATTTTATCAATTTTTAAGGATTTTTTAGGAGCATCCTTAATCACTTTTATAGTAATTTTACAATTATTATAATATCAGGGGTTGGTACTAATATTATTATTTTTATATGACACCTTGGTAGAGAACGTGCTAATGGTAGCTGAGAGAGCTATCGTAGAATCATGATAGAAATTTTCAATGTTATCCTTATAATAAGAGGTGTGAATACCTATTTAAATCCTTGAAGAAGAGATCCCTATTACTCTTATAAAAAAGAAAGTAGCTTTGACTCTTACAATTATCATGTGTGTGCTTTCTTTTGCATGAAAAAGTTACACTCAAGGTTATAGGTCAATGATTAGAGTGAAGCTCATGGTCATTGGAGAAGTCAAAATTTACAATTATGTTAGAAACAAGAATATTAGATATCACATAATTCATGACATTACTTCTAATTACATTAAAAACAAATCATCCAATTAGAATTTAACCACTTCTTTATACCATTACAAATTATAAAATCCAAAAAACTAAAAAAAATATAAAGATACATATACATATATCATGGCAATATCTAAAAATAATTAACAATAATGTAATATTTTTTTAATTTTAATTTCTTACACCTCCCTCCTTGATACCATATTGATTATAACCTAGTGACTATTGATTAATCTCACAACATGGGGTAAGGTTCATTATGTATTTTTATTTCTATTTTTTAAGTTATTTCTACTTTCACCCATAGAAAAATAGCTCCAAATGTCTTTTACTTACATTTAATGAATTAATTAAATAATAAAATAATTGAATAAAGTTATGGTTTTGATTTAAGCACAAATTTTTAGTTACTTATTAAATAAAAATCAATTTTATATTATTTAAATATATATTAATTATAATTAATGTAATTTTCTCCAAATTAAAAATATATTAATTTAATTTTATATTTATTAGTGTGTATTTGTGTTTTTAAAATATAAATTTATATGTTAATAACGTTAAATTCAACTTTATTAAATATGAAAATTTCTTTCACACTTAAAAAAAAGAGGTTTTTATCATTTAGACTATTTAAAGTTAAAATTGAATTTATCCTTACGAGTGGTGTAGAATAATATGTTAGTTATCATGCAAAGTTGAAAAAATAAATAATTGATCACTGGAAAAAAATATTAAACGTACCTATTTTTTTGGACATAGTGTAAAAAATGAAACTGGAACATTTTTTCTTTTAATGGAAAATGGTTATAATTTAAAAAAAATGGTTTTTTTAAAAAATGGTATGCCATTTTTTTTCAAGAACATAATACATATGTTTTAGCTAGACCTCTGTTTTGGTAGGTAAAAGATGAATTTTTTTGAAACAAATTTATATGTTTTTTTTTTTTTTCAAAATAAGTTTAGCAATCAAATCTTATTAACGAGACTAAAAGATTTATGTTATTTTCTAAATATTATATATGTTTAAAAAAAAAAAATAACATATATATATATATATATATATATATTCAACACAAAGATCTTTATAAGTTGTTAGAGTTTCAATAGTAACGAACGTACAAAACATATATATAATTATTGGTGAAAATCTGGAAGTTGAAAAAAAGGATGTGTTTTCGTTTATGTAGAACAAACCAAGAGGTTTATCAATATGAACCTAAAACTAAAGGGGATATCTCACCCATAATATAATTTAAATAGGTGTTCTTGCTAGATATTTTTGAAATTACTAACCAACGCATAATATTAATGTGCATGTACATGTTTTATTAACCTGCATATGTTTTACAATATGCACACTTTCTGTCTCTCGTCATCATTCCCAACTCTTTTTGATCCCATCTCTCTCTTCATCTTTTCCCTAACCCTCCTGCCTCTCTTCATCTCTCTCAATTTCTCTTTATATCTCTATATTCTTGTGACTCCCACCTACCTCTCTCTCACCCTAGGCCCCTCCCCTCTCTACCCATTTCTCCCACCCCCCCCCCCCCCTCTACCTATCCCTCTTACTTTATCTCTCTATGTTTTCCTGTTCCTTACACCTCTATCTCTTTTCCTTTCCCCATCACCCTCTCTATCTTTGTCTCTCCCCCTTGTCTCCCTTTAGCTCTCTCTACCTACATTTTTATCTCTCTCCCACTTTCCCTATCCTTTTGTCCATGCTATCTCTATCAATCCCTATGTCTCCATTTGATATCCCCCCCTCTCTCACTTTCCCTATCCCCCCATCTCTCTTCCTTTTCCCATTGTTCTCTCTCTCTCATTTACCCCATTCTCTCTTTAACACTCTCACTCTCTAAACCCCGCCCCACCTTTCTTTCTTTATCTCTCTCATTATTCCCCTCCCTCCCCATTAAATCACCCCCTCCCATCCTCCTCTTCATGATTTTCTCACTTTCCCTATCCATTTCTCTCTCTATCCTTATGTCTCACTCTTATAACCCTCTCTATATATTTCTCTAAGCTCCCCACTATCTCCCTCCTTTTGATCCCCCCTCTTAATCATTTTTTATCTCCCTATGCCTTTCTCTCTTTATCCTTATGTCTCCCTCATAGATCCCTCCTAATATCTACTTTTCCAACTCCCTCCTCTCTTCCTATGCCCTTGAATTGCCTTTCTACCTCTTTCCCTATCAAATTTTCTTTCTCTCTTTCTATCCCAATATGTTTCCTTCCTCTCTTTCCTCCTTTCCCTATCTCATCCTTTATCTCTCTCTCCCTATGTCTACCTCTTTCTATCTCTCTCCCATTCTCCCTCTCTCTCTCTCTCTCTCTCTCTCTCTCTTGCTTCCCCCATCTCTCTTTTCCCTCTTGTATGTCTCCCTCATATATCCCTCTCTCCATCTCTCACTCTCCCCCTATATGTATCTGTCCTACATCCATCTGTCTCTCTCTCCCCATCTATCTCTCCCCATCTCTCTCTCCCTCTCTGTCTCTCTCTCTCTGTCCCTAAGCACCTCCTCTCTCTACCCATTTTTATCTCCCCCCCTGCATGTCTTTCTATCTCTTTTCACCTTTCTATATTTTATCATCTCCCTCTCTTCCTTTCACCATCTATTTCTCTCTCTCCCCTATACCTTTCCCACCTCTCTCTCCCTATGTATCCCTCTTTCTATCTCACTACCCCTTTCCCTACTACCTCTTATCTCTCCCTCTCTACCCCCTAAATCTCTCCCTCTTATAGCCATCTCTCTCTCTCTCTCTCTCTGTCTCTGTCTCTCTCTCTCTCTCTCTCTCTCTCTCTCTCCACCCCCATGTATGTATCCCTCCTATATCCTTCTCTCTCTCCCCTTATATTTCCCCCACTTACATCCCCCTCTCCCCCTTTCCATCTCAGTCTCTTGCTCTCTCTCTCTCTCTCTCTCTCTCTCTCTCTCTCTCTCTCTCTCTCTCTTTCTGTGTGTGTCTCTCTCTCTCTAACACCCTTCTCTTTTCCCTCTGTCACTCTTTCTCTCTCTCCATCTATCCCTACCTCCCTCCCCCTCTCGTGTATATCTTTCCATCCCTTCTACCATAACCCTCTCTCTTTTCTTCTCTCTATCCATATGTCTCCATGTCTATATATATTTCTCTCTCTCTCTCTCTCTCTCTTTCTCTATCCCTAACTCCTTCCACTCCCTCCCCCACTCTCTATCGCTCCTCATCTATTTGTATCTCTTATATCCCTCTCTCATTTCTTTATGTGTGTGTGTGTTTCTCTCTTGCTTCCCCAATGTCTCTCTTTCCCCCATTGTATGAATCCATCCTATATCCCTCTTTCTCTCTCAAACACACACTCTCCCCCTTCCCTGTCATTTTTTGTCTCTCCCAATGTATCCCCCCATATACCCCCTTTCTCTCTCTTTATTCTTTTCTCCATATCTCACTGTATTTTCCAACTACCTTTGTCCCCTATCTCTATACAACTATTTTACCTAACCTTCCCTCCCGTCTCTCTCTCTTCTATATATCCCTCTTATCTCTCTACCCATTTTTCAACCTCCCCATATCCCTATCACTCTCTCTATCTCTCCATTTTCCTATTCTCTCATACCTCACTTTTCCTTTTCCCATCTCTCTCTTTGTCATCCCATCATTATCCCTCCTCTATATCCCTATGTCTCCCAATTTCTATGTGGGCCCTTTGGTTAGTAAATGTCCTAGGTACATACACGAAGGAGATTTGGGAGGTAGAAGGAGAGGTTGTAGGTATGAAGAGGGAGATGAGGAAGAAAAATATTATATGAATGGTGCAGAAAAGAAATAAGGATTAGAGGCTCTATTTTCACTATAATTAGTAAATCCTATTTAATGAGATGGTAGAGTACCTTTCATATCAATGAGGTTGAGGGTTCATTCACACATAGATAGGTATTGAGAGACACCCATCCAATGAAGTAAAAGTATGGTATCTAGGAAAATGAGGTTAGGGGAAGATTCAAAAACAGGGTAAGACCTATTATATTAGGAAACAATCAAAACCATGATGTAATAAGTCAAGGCCCTAGGTTTTCCCTAGGCTCACTAAGGGTATTTTACATCATAAGGACCTTATTTTTGACCTTACAGTGCTAGCTAAAGGAGGGACTCATGGGGGGCTAAGTTACATCTATTTATTAATTAAATGAATTAGAGCCTAGCTAGACAAAAACCTTATTTTTCTTGTTGAAGGGAGGGTCATGGTTTAGTAGAGGGCCCTTGTACATCCTAATTTTGGCATATTGTTCTACGAAATTATTTTAGGTTTAGGAGGTTTATTAATTTGGTCATTTTAAATAATTTATTGTTTGATTTTTTTCCACTCTTTGTAATTTTGTGCCTCATTGGTGCTACTTGCACCACATATCATTAATTAAGTAGATGCATTAGGTTGCTCCTTTACTTCAATATGGCGGATGGTTGAAGTCACAATTTTGGGTAGGTGTGCTTTTTTCATGCCATCATCTATTGAATTTTGGTTGCAGGCTAGGAATTTAGGTTGTTTGGGTTTGTTTTTTCATATATAAACTTACATGTAGTGATTCTAAATATAAAGTAGAAGGTTGATGGTTTATTCTAGTGATTAAAGGTCTTCAAGAAACACTTTGGTCTTATCTTCTTGGTTTAAACCTGTGTGTAAATATCATAAATATTATATTTATAGATATAATACATGTAGTTGAGTAGTTCCTTACACTATTAACATATGATTGTTGAAAATTATTCCCTTTCTTCATGCTTGAGCCCATGAGGGAAACCATACCACAACAATTCCACCTAGGCATGTCAAAATGATGGACGCAGTATTGGTCTACGAATAGGTGGATGCTATAGAACAACCCTTCATGGAGACATTGGAACCATTTAATAGCATTAATAAACAGAGAATGTGGAAAGAGATTATCTAAGATGACATTATTTCCAATGAACTCAAACTAATCCATGTTTAGATGGAGACATGTTTTTGTAATCTGGGTTGGGGGGGGGCGTGGTGGGGGGATATTTCCTATCAATTTGATAAAATTACAATACTTTTTGTTATGTGCTCCTTTTCTACCTATATAAGGGTTTTCCCTAGAGTATCCTTGGGTCATGCTGTTATTGAGAGGGTGCATCACATTACCATTATCCATACATGGTTGAGGGGTGGGTTTGAAGTTGAATAAAGAAAGGTTAATTTTACACTCATGCTTGAGTTCCATCGCCTTGGAACCTAACATTCATGGATGGAATAATTTTGGAATAAATACCTACAATATAGTTGAGGGAAATAAGTTTGACGAGGTGCCATGGTTGGAAGGATACCTTTCTAAGGGTTTATGAAATTATTGGCCTTTACTTAATAACAAAGTTGCACTACTATTGTTATGAAAAATTAGCCCACATGTGGGGTATTTGTTATGTGAACACTTTTTTGGGCTAGGTTGCTAATGAGAGGAGCAAGTAAGGATGCTTAGGTTTCCTTGGACAACATTTATATAGTTTTGGGGTTGACAATAATTCACTGGTATGCCTACCTGGTTTATGTGGGTTGGAATTTGTGATAAGGTGAATTGTACAGCCATAAAAAAATATTAGTGTTTATGGTATTTGAGGACAAGGAAATGAAAAGGGGATGCATACATGACCAGGATGAATAATGGTTTGTAGTGGGAGAGGTCGTTTGGGATATGGGGTTTTTTTCTTCTATAGAAAGGTCCCAAGAAAAACGAAAGATATCATCTCCTAAAAGAATGGCATTCTTAGGTGCAGAACAAGAACATTGTCCTTGATTATAGGCATGAGGCTACTACTCAACTTCTTCCTCTATATGGAGATGGGGATCAACTTGGTAGAATGTGCTACAATTACATAAGAAATAACATTTTCAATGTGACACTTCATATAAGTTAGGTTTAGCATTATGAGTGCATGTTAATTGGAAACGCTAGGAAAGGGCACCATGAGAAGCCAAACAACTAGTGATGTTAATGGTGTTAACCTAGATGAATTCCATCATGGAAATATAGAGGGTCAAGAAGAAGGTTATCTTAAAGAGTATCTTGGAATAGAGTGAGATAGGGAGAAGGAGGGTTTTACTTCTCTAGACAAATCAATACATAATACCCACTATGGTGGGAGTATTGATTGAAAATGAAAGAGAAAAAGGAGTATTTTCTAATGAGAGGGAATTTGTGTTAAAATATCCCCATTGAAGCCACTGAAATGTAGATAATGAGTAAATTATTTCTACCACAAGTAGTGTGAGGAAGGGTATGGACGAGCAACACACCCCCACACACAAAACTAAAAGAAGGAAAGTTGAGATGCTATTTGTTTTTGGATCCAAGTAGAAAATCACTTTAGGGTATAATAAAATAAGGTTAAAATATGAGTGACAACCACTATATCAATTAGGAATTTAAGATATTTTTAATGAAAACCTCTAGTTATATGTGACTTTGTTGATTTAATTCGGATTTAGATTAAGTTTTCTAAGGGAAAGCGACTGTATTAATTAAGATCATAATATCATGTCAATGATAACCTATGACTATATTTGGATTAGGTAATTCAATTAGAATTTAAAGGTTTTACTAACAAATTAGAAAAGTAAATGAAACCATCTAACTAGGGTTAATTACCTAGTATTTCCATTAGCGGACTCGAAACCCTAATGATTGGGAAGGAAAGAGAAGAAGGAACAAAACTTACTTTGAATTCACCAAAATAAATCATCATACTCTTTGGGATAGTGGAGAGTTATGAAAATATTCCAAGAGTGATCTATGTCCTTGAATGACCTACACACTAAAAAATAAATAATAAAATAGGAAAATAACTTGGTTTTGTTAGAGGAGATGATACCCTCCCCCCCCTCCCCCTGTCTATCTCTCTCTCTCTATCTATCTCTCTATCTATCTATCTATCTATATATATATAGATATATATATTTACTATTTTGAAGATAAATAACAAAATATGCAACTACATATAGAGGATGGCATCTCCCTTTCCCTCACTATAATAGAACCTCTATTGAAGTTATAAGGTTGAAAATTTCAAGGTATGAGTAGAACTATGAAAGTGTTGATGCTCTATGATGAACTAATTAAATCGACAAGATTAGAACTAAGCTACCCAAATACATGCCCATAGTGATGCATCAATGCAATAGAGATGATGTGAAATTAGTCTTATAAGCTTGAGAGAGATGGAAGAAGATCAATAGTTAACCTTATTGTATACTTGAAAATTTATTTTTTCAAGGACAAGAGAGGTTCAAGAGTCAAATAGTTGAAGAGACACTCCAAAGGGGAATAGAAGAGTATAATTATGTGAAAGGTGTAAGAGAGTAGATTAGTTGTTAGAGTCCCCATTTCATGTGGAATTGCTATATCACACCCTTGTACCATGGGTTTTTCATGGTGATATCATGGGCTTTGAGGCCCAAAATGAATCTTTATTACGTGACTTCTACATTGACAATCATAGTACTTTAAGCAAATGCATGGTCTGGATAACACCAAACGATTGATAATATTAGGGATTTGATAGAAATTGACTCCTTAAATAGAAAGTCCTAGATTGGTTTAGCAGGTTCCGGACCCAAATTAAGGTAGACTATGTGTAATGGAACCAAGTTGGGGGTTTGTATAACTAGATTTATAATGCTAGAAAATGTTTCAAATGGTTGCTATGAGGTGTCAAAAAAATCCAAACTAGAAACCATGGCTAAGACTAAAAGGTAATAAAGAGCTAAAAAATCCATGCAAGTCCTAAACATCCTGGTGAGGTCCCATGCCTACGTTGGGGTGAAAGAGATTGTAGAAATGTGATCTAGCATATTAACATAGTAACTGAAAGACATCATGGTATCAATAGATGAGCTTTGTATGAAGGTGACACATAAATGAATTACACAAAAAAACTTTTTGCATATTTAAATATCCGTATACAAATTTTAAGTGTTACACATTTACATGGAATTGACATATTTCCAATATTAAAATTATATATATATATATATATATGTAATTTGTTATGAAAATTGAATATATATATATATATATATCTATATATATATATATATATATATATATATATATATATATATAGTTGAAATTTATCACGCAAATTTACTATATATTCATAATCATAAATAGATAAGAAAACTCTATCATAATTTTTTGTTAGGATAGATATAATATTTATAAATATCTAAAATAATGAATTCCCTTAACATCACACATATAATTTATATTTAATTTTATTGTTATATTTTTTAATATATAGTATTATAATATATTTTTGAAAAATAGGTTTTAGAATTTGATTTGGAGAGAGTTTTAACTTCAAATTTTATATTTAATATGGTTTTTTAATATTTAAAAGTATCAACTAAAATAAATTTATACTTTATACTTTTCAAATTTTACTTTAACAATTAAATTTAATTATTTTTTATAAAAATTAATTCAAATTTTATATTTATATATATATATATATATATATATCCAAAATCTCAAAAAAAAAAAGAAAAAGAAAAAGAAAGAAAGAAAAAGAAAAAAAAGAAAAAACTTTTGATTAAAAAAAATACTCAACTTTCTTTATTAAAATATAAATGATACTAAAATAACCCATAGTGACGTTATACAAATTATATAGTTTGGTGAGTTCAATAAATATTAGAGGAACATCAAAGAATTGCTATCCAGTTTATGTAAACTTAACTTTAACCTTCTGCCCAACACATACACAAACTATTTAATACATATAATATAACTAAATAACATGAAACAGCATTGGATACATATAATACAACTAAATGACAAAATCAGACCGAAGGGATATGACGTCATTGCTGAGAGTTGGTGGACATCAACTCATGAAAATTTGAGAAATAAACGATATACATATAAAGACAACCACCATAAATTACTGGCAAAGTTTTGTCTTCCCTTAGTGTCGTTTTATACATGAATTGAATGTATGTTCGTTTATGTTTAGTGTGTTCGGAATCACTCTTAAAATAGATCAATGGTAATCCAACCTCCATGGCTAATTTGGGCATTTGGTTCAAGGAGACATTGGAACCATTTAATGACATCACCCAATAGAGAATGTGGAAAGGGATTAACCAACATGACGTTATTAGTCCCTGCCATCTGGCATCCGGCAGGGACTATAGTAATCGATCCGCGATGCTGTACCATTAATTCGGGGCGACTTTAAGCGGCTTATGGCAAGATAACCAAAGTTTTTGAACGCTGCTGTGTTTACCATGATCAGCATAACCAAAGTTTCCGAAAGTGACCATTTTTGCCTTCTTATTTGGCCTCTTCCCGAGGCGGAAGAGGCTGGACCATAGGTTTATTTTCCTTTACCGTGTTTATTATCTCTGGCGGTCTACGTATATTTATATTAATGTTACAGGTATGTTAGCATTAGTTCGCTAACATTTGTTTGTAGCGTTGTTTGCAGGTTGGTATAGCAGGTTTGTTTGCAGGTTGGCAGCTGTTCTGCATGAAGTGGTGTACGTGTCGATGTCTCCACTGAATGGCTGTTGCAATCTCCCAAATAAAGTCCCTCCATCTCCCAGCACTTTGTTAGGGTAACAATTGCCCTTTTCCTTGCTTCACTCCGGTCATTCGTGCCTCTGCCGCAAGGAGGTCTCGGCTCATCCACTAGTTGTAGCCCTCTACGGTGACTCTTTCTCTCTTCCTGGTGGGTCTCATTTGCTCATTCCCTGCTCTGCATCTTGCTTCCTATTGTTGAAGAGGGTTTACCAGTTCTGAAGGTTATTGCAGTCCAGCCATGGCAATTGTTCATAGCTCTGGAGTCGTGTCAACGCTACACGGTCTGATTGAACCATCAGGTAAGAAAAATTCTTCAGTTTGCCTATTCCTTCGAGGCTACCAAATCTGTAGGTTTTCATTAAATGTTTTCAATCTTCCAGTTACTATTTTTCCCATGCAGTGGCCCAACCTCTTACCACACTATGAAAGATCAAGGGTTTACAGAAGCTTCATAGTTTTTCCCACTTTATCTTTATTCTTTTCCTGTTTTACCTATTCAGTACTGCTGCCACTTAATTTTTTTTTAATGTGCAGTTATAAAGAGAATTTCCCTTTCGCAGCTTCATCTTGCGTGCTAGATTTTTCTCTATGCCAGTTGCAGGGTTCAGGTTAATTCCTCCTCCTTGTCTATTTCTTCCACCGAGAACCGGTTAAATAATCCTCATTTGATTTTCAGAGTTAAAGACTGTATTTACCCTTCTTCCTTTTTGCGTGGTACAGGTACGCTACCATTGGGTTATGCTCAACTGCCTGGAGATTGACTGTGGAATTTTGCGTAGGAACTTTGGCTGCGAAATTTTAGTACCTTAACGCACTTTGTAATGAACAGAGGCAGCATGCCGTGTACGAACTCTTTTCTCGACCAGTAGTTCAACGTTAGTGCTCCATGGAGCGCACTGTTAAGCCGAAATTGGTCTAACTAAAGGTGACTAACGCTTTTGTCGTCTCGCTGCACCGCATTAGTATGGTATGGTTTACATCATGCCGTTATAATTTACAGAATTTCTGGAAAGATATTTTGAATTTACAGAGCATTTCGTTATAATTTAATGCCTTTATGCTATAATCCAGATGCAACAAGCGATAATTTAAGATTTTGTTCGAGAAGAAAATTTATTGAGATCAAATCTATTCTTGTCCTCTTGCAGCAGTTCTAGATTTTCCTATGGTTTGCAAATCTACTGATATGGGGGAACTCTGTTTAATACCGGCTTTGTTAGACTTCATAGTCAATATCAGTTACAGATTTTGTTCAGTATAGAGCCCTTAGAGTAGTATGTATATATTGCCTTTTGGACTAATTGCCAATTTAGTAGGAATCTGAGAGTACAAAGAGTGATGAAGGGCAAAACAGAACTTCCATAATAACTGATGAAATTAATTTAGTTTTTAGTAGGTCTGCAAAATTGCTATTAAGCAGTGACGTTCTTGAATCTCTATATATCCGTTACAGAGTTTCATATCAGAACTGGACATGAAAAGAATAGACAAATGACCTTTTGTATTCTACGCTGGAGCTGGAAGGTCATTTCGTACCTTTTTTATCCTTAGTAGGCACTGGAGCTGGAAGGCTTGTTTCTTTGTAAATTTTCTGATGGCGATCAGTAGACTTAGGAGAAACACCAGAATTGTGGTTGAAGCTCCACTGTCGGCAGCTTGCACATACATCATGAAACAGTAATGAGCTACAAATATAAAATAAGACTTCCAAGAGCCAAACTACATGGTCGTTACCTGAACAAATACCATCATCAGAAGACATATGAGAAAGAGTTTGCTTGCAGAAGCCATGGGAGCTGCTGACACACGAATACAAGAAAAGAGAAGCCTTCGTTCTCTGCATGGACACTGTGCCTCTCCTTCCAACACCTGTCATTGGAAACACTCAGTTAAGAGAAGCCTTCGTTCTTTGCATGGGCACTGTGCCTCTCCTTCCAACACCTGTCGTTGGAAACACTCGACCATTGGAATCGTATGCAACGCTCTGATTTCAGGTTCATTAACTTAACATGGAGATTGACATGTAAACAATCAAGTTACTAAACGAATAAATCAACGGAAGTATTTTTCGTTCAAATAAATTCTTTCACATTCAAGAGGTTTTAGTGTCTATTCAGTTTTTTTTTTAGTTCCTTAAATATTATAAACAGACAAACATACTTTACTTGAAGTAACATACCAACGACTCCCTTTCGTGAAGTTTTACTTTTCCAATAGAATGGTGGCTGTGGAATTTTGCGTAGGAACTTTGGCTACGAAATTTTAGTACCTTAACGCCAATAGAATGGTGGCTGTGGAAGAAAATTTCTACGCGTTTTTAAATAAACTTCAAAATATCCCTTATTAAAAGATTCCACAACCTCTTTAACAATATTTGTTTTTAAATCGTTTTCGTAATTCTTTAAAATCCCTTTTCCTTAAAAATGGGCTTACTCCCTTTTAAAATATTACAAGGCAACCTTCCTTTCTTTTAAATCATGTGTTTAAAAAGATTCATAACATACAGACCCGTGAAGTAACATACCAACGACTCCCTTTCGGGAAGTTTTACTTTTCCAATAGAACTCTTTTCTCGACCAGTAGTTCAACGTTAGTGCTCCATGGAGCGCACTGTTAAGCCGAAATTGGTCTAACTAAAGGTGACTAACGCTTTTGTCGTCTCGCTGCACCGCATTAGTATGGTATGGTTTGATTCCTAGACAACGTTAATCTTCAAAAAAAAATCAACGCAGAGTTCGCAGCAACCTTTGTCTCACAGCTGCTTCACTTCGCTACAATTTCTGTAGTGAGTCAGTGCTTTTTTGTTGTGAATGCACACACGTATGAAACGTTGTTCTCAACGAGTCTTACGCTATCTGCGCTCACATTGTTGTTCTCGAGACTCTTATGCAAACTTGTCTCTTTTTATTGCTATGAAGAGAACAAAAGTTTTGATTTTTTAGTGTTATAAATCACGTAAAAAATTACATTGGAAAGCTCAATAATAAATGACTCATTTAGATTTTACTTAAACTGGAGTACATGAAGCTGAATTAAAACAATGGTTTTCTATTTTACATGCTCTCCACTATTGACACGTGAAATTAAAGCCATTAAATGAACTTATATGGATTGGCTTCTAGCATTGAAGATTCTGTGTCTAGCTCTCAAACTCAAAAAGAGAGGCTGCAATTTTAAAAAAAGCAGTGACTAATATTGCAAGCAATTGCAGAAGTATCGCTCATGCTGAATGACAACCTGCATGTATACCAAATGGTGTATGCTTCTGAGCTGAGATTTGTCAGCCTGCACGAAATTTGATAAGCAGATGCAGAAGCATCTTGACTCCATGGCTCGGATTGATTTCGCTGCTCCTCTCGGCCTTAATTCCATTGGTAAAGTTCACTGGCTCGGCAGGGACTTGCTGCTGTGCAGCCACCTTGTTTCCCATGAACTCAAAGCAAGGAGATTAACCAACATGACGTTATTTCCCATGAACTCAAAGCAATCCATGTAGAAAGCCTTCAAATGGCATTGGGGATTTCTCCTATGGTGCCTCTAACATTAGGTGATTTGGATAGATTTAGATGGACCTATGTTTTTTTGGATAGATTTAGATGGCCCCATGTTTTTTAATCTACGGGAAAATATTTCCTAATAATTTGATAAAATTACATATTTAATGTTATAGGTTATTTTTATACCTATATTAAGTGTTTTTTTCTAGAGTATCCTTGAAGATGGGGCATATTGTTATTAAGATGGCACATCACACTACTATTACCCATACATGGTTGAGGGGGTTTTGGGTAGGGTTTGAAATTGAATAAAGAAACGTTCTTTTTGATACTCAATCTTGATTTTTAGTTTTTTGAAACATAACATTTATGGATAGAATAATTTTGGAATAAATACTTATTATACAATCAAGGGAAATAAGTTTGATAAGGTGACATGGTTGGGAATGATACTTTTTCAAGGAATTATGAAGTTATTGGATTGTATGTTTATTCTTAGAGAAATTTAGAATATATGCTTTTCTTTTAGGGGTTGTTGGGTTTTGTGTTTGTTGTGGAATTTACATTGGAATATGTACTGACTAAGTAAGTTGTGTTATCATTGTTATGAAAAATTGGCCTACATTAAGGATGCTTAGATTTATGTGGTCAACGTTTAAATAGTTTTTGGGTTAACACTAATGCACCTGTATGCCTACATGGTTTATGTGGGTTGGAAACTGTGAGAAGGTGCATTATATTTCCATCACAAAATGTTAATGCTTATAATATTTGAGGACAAGGAAATGACATGGCAAACTTGTCTCTTTTTATTGCTATGAAGAGAACAAAAGTTTTGATTTTTTAGTGTTATAAATCACGTAAAAAATTACATTGGAAAGCTCAATAATAAATGACTCATTTAGATTTTACTTAAACTGGAGTACATGAAGCTGAATTAAAACAATGGTTTTCTATTTTACATGCTCTCCACTATTGACACGTGAAATTAAAGCCATTAAATGAACTTATATGGATTGGCTTCTAGCATTGAAGATTCTGTGTCTAGCTCTCAAACTCAAAAAGAGAGGCTGCAATTTTAAAAAAAGCAGTGACTAATATTGCAAGCAATTGCAGGAGTATCGCTCATGTTGAACGACAACCTGCATGTATACCAAATGGTGTATGCTTCTGAGCTGAGATTTGTCAGCCTGCACGGAATTTGATAAGCAGATGCAGCAGCATCTTGACTCCATGGCTCGGATTGATTTCGCTGCTCCTCTCGGCCTTAATTCCATTGGTAAAGTTCACTGGCTCGGCAGGGACTTGCTGCTGTGCAGCCACCTTGTTTCCCATGAACTCAAAGCAAAGAGATTAACCAACATGACGTTATTTCCCATGAACTCAAAGCAATCCATGTAGAAAGCCTTCAAATGGCATTGGGGATTTCTCCTATGGTGCCTCTAACATTAGGTGATTTGGATAGATTTAGATGGACCTATGTTTTTTTGGATAGATTTAGATGGCCCCATGTTTTTTAATCTACGGGAAAATATTTCCTAATAATTTGATAAAATTACATATTTAATGTTATAGGTTATTTTTATACCTATATTAAGTGTTTTTTTCTAGAGTATCCTTGAAGATGGGGCATATTGTTATTAAGATGGCACATCACACTACTATTACCCATACATGGTTGAGGGGGTTTTGGGTAGGGTTTGAAATTGAATAAAGAAACGTTCTTTTTGATACTCAATCTTGATTTTTAGTTTTTTGAAACATAACATTTATGGATAGAATAATTTTGGAATAAATACTTATTATACAATCAAGGGAAATAAGTTTGATAAGGTGACATGGTTGGGAATGATACTTTTTCAAGGAATTATGAAGTTATTGGATTGTATGTTTATTCTTAGAGAAATTTAGAATATATGCTTTTCTTTTAGGGGTTGTTGGGTTTTGTGTTTGTTGTGGAATTTACATTGGAATATGTACTGACTAAGTAAGTTGTGTTATCATTGTTATGAAAAATTGGCCTACATTAAGGATGCTTAGATTTATGTGGTCAACGTTTAAATAGTTTTTGGGTTAACACTAATGCACCTGTATGCCTACATGGTTTATGTGGGTTGGAAATTGTGAGAAGGTGCATTATATTTCCATCACAAAATGTTAATGCTTATAATATTTGAGGACAAGGAAATGACATGGCAAACTTGTCTCTTTTTATTGCTATGAAGAGAACAAAAGTTTTGATTTTTTAGTGTTATAAATCACGTAAAAAATTACATTGGAAAGCTCAATAATAAATGACTCATTTAGATTTTACTTAAACTGGAGTACATGAAGCTGAATTAAAACAATGGTTTTCTATTTTACATGCTCTCCACTATTGACACGTGAAATTAAAGCCATTAAATGAACTTATATGGATTGGCTTCTAGCATTGAAGATTCTGTGTCTAGCTCTCAAACTCAAAAAGAGAGGCTGCAATTTTAAAAAAAGCAGTGACTAATATTGCAAGCAATTGCAGGAGTATCGCTCATGTTGAACGACAACCTGCATGTATACCAAATGGTGTATGCTTCTGAGCTGAGATTTGTCAGCCTGCACGGAATTTGATAAGCAGATGCAGCAGCATCTTGACTCCATGGCTCGGATTGATTTCGCTGCTCCTCTCGGCCTTAATTCCATTGGTAAAGTTCACTGGCTCGGCAGGGACTTGCTGCTGTGCAGCCACCTTGTTTCCCATGAACTCAAAGCAAAGAGATTAACCAACATGACGTTATTTCCCATGAACTCAAAGCAATCCATGTAGAAAGCCTTCAAATGGCATTGGGGATTTCTCCTATGGTGCCTCTAACATTAGGTGATTTGGATAGATTTAGATGGACCTATGTTTTTTTGGATAGATTTAGATGGCCCCATGTTTTTTAATCTACGGGAAAATATTTCCTAATAATTTGATAAAATTACATATTTAATGTTATAGGTTATTTTTATACCTATATTAAGTGTTTTTTTCTAGAGTATCCTTGAAGATGGGGCATATTGTTATTAAGATGGCACATCACACTACTATTACCCATACATGGTTGAGGGGGTTTTGGGTAGGGTTTGAAATTGAATAAAGAAACGTTCTTTTTGATACTCAATCTTGATTTTTAGTTTTTTGAAACATAACATTTATGGATAGAATAATTTTGGAATAAATACTTATTATACAATCAAGGGAAATAAGTTTGATAAGGTGACATGGTTGGGAATGATACTTTTTCAAGGAATTATGAAGTTATTGGATTGTATGTTTATTCTTAGAGAAATTTAGAATATATGCTTTTCTTTTAGGGTTGTTGGGTTTTGTGTTTGTTGTGGAATTTACATTGGAATATGTACTGACTAAGTAAGTTGTGTTATCATTGTTATGAAAAATTGGCCTACATTAAGGATGCTTAGATTTATGTGGTCAACGTTTAAATAGTTTTTGGGTTAACACTAATGCACCTGTATGCCTACATGGTTTATGTGGGTTGGAAATTGTGAGAAGGTGCATTATATTTCCATCACAAAATGTTAATGCTTATAATTTTTGAGGACAAGGAAATGACATGGCAAACTTGTCTCTTTTTATTGCTATGAAGAGAACAAAAGTTTTGATTTTTTAGTGTTATAAATCACGTAAAAAATTACATTGGAAAGCTCAATAATAAATGACTCATTTAGATTTTACTTAAACTGGAGTACATGAAGCTGAATTAAAACAATGTTTTTCTATTTTACATGCTCTCCACTATTGACACGTGAAATTAAAGCCATTAAATGAACTTATATGGATTGGCTTCTAGCATTGAAGATTCTGTGTCTAGCTCTCAAACTCAAAAAGAGAGGCTGCAATTTTAAAAAAAGCAGTGACTAATATTGCAAGCAATTGCAGGAGTATCGCTCATGCTGAACGACAACCTGCATGTATACCAAATGGTGTATGCTTCTGAGCTGAGATTTGTCAGCCTGCACGGAATTTGATAAGCAGATGCAGAAGCATCTTGACTCCATGGTTCGGATTGATTTCGCTGCTCCTCTCGGCCTTAATTCCATTGGTAAAGTTCACTGGCTCGGCAGGGACTTGCTGCTGTGCAGCCACCTTGTTTCCCATGAACTCAAAGCAAAGAGATTAACCAACATGACGTTATTTCCCATGAACTCAAAGCAATCCATGTAGAAAGCCTTCAAATGGCATTGGGGATTTCTCCTATGGTGCCTCTAACATTAGGTGATTTGGATAGATTTAGATGGACCTATGTTTTTTTGGATAGATTTAGATGGCCCCATGTTTTTTAATCTACGGGAAAATATTTCCTAATAATTTGATAAAATTACATATTTAATGTTATAGGTTATTTTTATACCTATATTAAGTGTTTTTTTCTAGAGTATCCTTGAAGATGGGGCATATTGTTATTAAGATGGCACATCACACTACTATTACCCATACATGGTTGAGGGGTTTTGGGTAGGGTTTGAAATTGAATAAAGAAACGTTCTTTTTGATACTCAATCTTGATTTTTAGTTTTTTGAAACATAACATTTATGGATAGAATAATTTTGGAATAAATACTTATTATACAATCAAGGGAAATAAGTTTGATAAGGTGACATGGTTGGGAATGATACTTTTTCAAGGAATTATGAAGTTATTGGATTGTATGTTTATTCTTAGAGAAATTTAGAATATATGCTTTTCTTTTAGGGGTTGTTGGGTTTTGTGTTTGTTGTGGAATTTACATTGGAATATGTACTGACTAAGTAAGTTGTGTTATCATTGTTATGAAAAATTGGCCTACATTAAGGATGCTTAGATTTATGTGGTCAACGTTTAAATAGTTTTTGGGTTAACACTAATGCACCTGTATGCCTACATGGTTTATGTGGGTTGGAAATTGTGAGAAGGTGCATTATATTTCCATCACAAAATGTTAATGCTTATAATATTTGAGGACAAGGAAATGACATGGGGATGCATACAAGACTAGGATGAATATGGTTTGTTGTGGGAGAAGTCATTTGGGATATGGGGGAGTTGATTTTATTTAGAAAGGTCCCTGTAGCAAGCAAAGATAGACTCTCCTAAGAGAATGAGGTTCTCAGGTGGAGACCTAGAATATTCTCCTTGATTAGAGGCGTGAGAGTACTACCCAACTTATTCCTCTATAGGGAGATGTGAATCACCATGGTAGAAGGTGTCCTAATTCCATAAGCAATAACCTTGCAAATGGGTGAGACCTTCATATAAGTTAGGATTAGCATTATGAATTTATGCTAAATGGAAAGGCTAAGAAAGGGCCCCATGAGAAGCCACATCACTATTCAAGTTAATGTTATTAACCTAGATGAATTCCATGATGGAAATATAAAGGTTAAAGAAGAATGTTATCTTAAAGAGTAGATTGGAATAGAGTGATATAGGGAGAATGATGGTTTTACCTATCTCAACCAATAAATACATCATACCCAGTTTGGTGGGAGTAGGAGTTGAAAATGAAAGAGAAAAGTGAGTCTTTGCTAATGTGAGGGAAGGGGTGTCAAAAGCTCCCCAATGAACCCACCCAAATGTAGATATTGAGTATATTTTTTCTACCACAAGTAGTGTGAGGGGCGGTGGGGAGGGGGTGATGCAGGACCGCCACACCCCCACAAACATAATTAAAAGATGTAAGGAGGATAGTGGAGATGCTATTTGTTTTTATAGCCAAGTAGAGAATCACTTTAGGGTATAGTGAAATAAATTGAAAATAAGAGTGAAATCCACTATATTAATTCAGACTTTAAGATATTTGTAATGAAAACCTCTAGTTATATGTGACTTGGGTGATTTAATTGGGATTTAGAATAGATTTTGTAGGGGAAACATGACTCTATTAATCAAGAGAATAATATCATGTTAATAAAGGCCTATGACTATATGTGACTTAGGTAATTCAATTACGATTTAGAATATGTTTTATTAACAAATTAACAAAGTAAATTAGACCAACAAGCTAGGGTTAATTACCTGGTAATTCCATTAATGAGATAAAAACCCTAATGCTTGGGAAGGAAAGAGAAGAAGGAACAAAACTTACTTGAAATTCACAGCAATAGATCACATACTCTTTCGGATATTGGAGAATCATGACGATCCTCCAAGAGTGATCCACATCCTATAATGACCTACACTCTCAAAGATAAATACATGCAAACAATATACCTAGTTTTGTTAAAGGAGACAATATCCTCTCTCTCTCTCTCTCTCTCTCTCTCTCTCTCTCTCTCTCTATGTATATATATATATATATATATATATATATATATATATATATATATATATATATATATATACACACACACACACACACACATAGCCAATAAAAAATGCATCTATTATTTTAAATATAAATCATAAAACATGCAAATACATAGAGGGGATGACATATCACTTTGACTAGTTGTGACAGAGCCTATGTTGAAATTTTAGAGTTGAAACTTTCAAGGTATGAGTAGAACTATGTAAGTAATGATGCTCTATGATGAACTAATTAAATCTAAAAGATTGGAATTAAGCTAGCCAAAGAAGATCCTATAGAGATGTATAGAGGTATTAGAGGTGATGTGAAACAAGTCTTATAGGCTTGAGAGAGGTGGAAGCAGATCGATAACTAACGTTATTGTATACTTATAAATTAGTTTTTTCAAAGACAAGAGAGGTTCAATAATAAAATAATTGAAGAGACACCCCAAAGCAGAATAGAAGGATATGGTTGTGTGAAA